>WSYH01002559.1:0-84327 GCA_036426205.1 Ascaphus truei
CATATGTATTGTTAAAATCTGATCCTACCACTGCCTTTTCACTTGAGCTCGATGAGCTCCTGGATTTAGGCAAATTACTACAAGTTTTGTCAGCCAATGAGTTTGATTTTTTGAAATGTAAATGCCCTGTTATCCCAATCTTCCATCACCTACCCAAAATACATAAGTCTCTCTCGGCTCCACCCAGAAGACCCATTGTGTCAAGTATAGGGTCTCTAGGTGAGAACCTTTCAATTTATGTTGACCATTATTTACAGCCTTTGGTTTCTGCTCTCCCCTCTTATCTTCTCTACACATCTCGTGTACTCTCTATATTTTCAGAGTTCACTTGGGCACCTCATTATTTATGGGTCACATTAGATGTGACCTCGCTTTACACCAGTATTGTACACGCACATGGTCTCACCTCTGCACGGTTTTATTTGGAGACACATTCTGAGCTTTTAAGTGATAAATACAGTTAGACTACAGTTAATATACTCACTTTCTTCATGCAATGACCAATAACCTCAGCTGATATGACATGGATCTAATTGCATTCTTTTCACAGGTATGTTCCTGATGCTGTGCAAATCCTGTGTAAAAGCCTGACTGTGGCCTTGTAGAATTGATATAAGTATGTTCCTGATGCTGTGCAAATCCTGTGTAAAAGCCTGACTGTGGCCTTGTAGAATTGATATAAGTATGTTCCTGATGCTGTAATCCTGTGTAAAAGCCTGACTGTGGCCTTGTAGAATTGATATAAGTTAGTATGTTTGAATGTAAAAAGTTTCTTTTTTTTTTTTTTCCCCTCTTAACTCTGTGCTGTTAATTGACCAAATGGAACAAGCTGACTGACTGGGGAGGGGGAGGGTCATGTGACTGTTTTTTTCTGTATAATACCAACACCTTTGCTGCATTGAGCAGGAACTGCATTAGGCAGTGAGGCAATTAAAGTGAGCTTTTAAGTGATAAATACAGTTAGACTACAGTTTGACTAGAGGTGACTAGGGACTGGATCTACTGCACATGCTTTTACTCTAGACAACAAACAGTAAGCTATTCAGATCACACTATGATCCCAAGCTTGCTAATCTGCCTATTTCAACCCCCGACCCCTTTACAATTTATTTACTGCAGCCTCTCCCAAAACTGACTGCACAATACACTGAAACCCTGAACTGACTCTAGCATTGCAATACAGCTAAACATTTGACAAGGAACAGGCACACACCTGCTGTTAGTCTGTTCACACTCACTCTGCTCACAACAGCTCCTTTCAGCACTGCCTACCTCTGGCATCATGAACCTGTTATGTATTTTAACTCTTTTCTTTCTCCTGGCCTCATGGAGATGTTACTCCCTCTATCCACTACAAACTCCCCAATCCTGGCCCACACCCAACATCACCATACACCCTGGACTACTCAAAAGCCTTGCACTATCTACTGAATGTTGGTGGAGAACTCTAAAAACCAGCACACCAACCACTGCTCACTCTAATGGCAAACACCACAAATCTACAACTTGCAAACAACTAACCAAATTTCTACTCATACTATTACTTTCTTTAGCAGGTGATATTTAACCTAACCCAGGTCCTCCCATTTCAGCTCTGTCCCATGCCCCTGAGAATTCCACCTTTAAATTCCAAAAAGGGCTATCTGTCGCCCCTATATAAACATCCGGAGCCTGCTGCCCAAACTGGATGAACTAAGGGCATGGTGCCTTATGCATAAACCTAAAGCCATCGTTCTTACAGAAACATGGCTATCCCCTAAAACCCCTGATGCACATATTGCCATTCAGGGATACTCCATTTTTATGAGAGATAGGTCAAAGAGAGGAGGAGGGGTGTTATTTTATATTGCAGACACCTTACAATTTACACTGTTAAATTGCCCACCAAGCCCACCCTCTTTTGAAACTCTAGTTGGCAAAATCTGCCTCCCCTTTTCTAAGCCCATCTTGCTCGCAGGCATCTACCGCCCCCCTAAAGCCCCTCTACAATCCCTGACTGATATCACCCAATTTATTGGCTCCATTTCCTCTCCGAATGAGAAGAGTGAGGTGCTAGTTCTAGGGGATTTCAACTTCAATTGGCTTGACCCTAAAAACCACAAAATCCAGATACAACTCAAGTCACTTAACCTATCACAACTCATTTCCCAACCGACACGGAAAAACATGAAATCGCATAACCATTCCTTGCTAGACTGGATTCTCTCCTCAAACCCCAGCAGAATCCAATCCTCTGGCATCCTTCCTGACATTTTCAGTGACCATGCAATAGTGTACTGTGTAAGGAAAATTAAACCGCCCCAATCAAGCCCTAAAGTTTTCCTCACTAGAACATTTAAAAACTTTAACCCACAACAGTTTCTGGATGACCTTACCAACTGCCCATGGCACAGATTCGATTTATTTCCCGACCCCGATTCTGCGCTCGACTATTTCCAATCCGAGTTCTTAAAACTCTGCGATACCCATGCTCCACTACGCAAAATAAGGGTACGGGGGGGCCCACCTTCCATGGGTTACAACTGACCTTGTAGCACTCTACCAGTTCAGGGATGCCTTGTGGAAAAGCTACAAAGTAACTGGCACTACCAAGGATCACAATCACTACAGATGCATGCGGAACATGTGCACAAGGCAAACAAGGCATGCAAAAGCACAATATTACTCTGACAATCTCCACCAAAATACATCAAACCCAGCTAACTTCTGGAAGGTTATCAACAATATATTCCAGCCTCCTAACCATCAACAACCAAGTAATATCACTAAGGGGGATATTACTCTGACAAACAACACTGACATTGCAAATGCATTCAATGATTACTTTGTGGGGTGTGCTACTAACTTATTAGCGAAACGCAGCCCAAACCACAAACCTGAATCTCATCCTGGGAGTACCCCTATAGCCCCACCCCCTCCCAACACTGCACACAATTTTCAATTTAGCCCAGTATCTGAAGAGGAGATTACACAAGCGCTCCTCAAACTAAAACTAAGCAGCCAATGTGGACCCGACTTACTACAATCTAGGTTCCTACGACTTGGTGCCCCAGCCATTGCCAAACCAATTGCGTCCATAGTCAACTCTATCCTGTCTGCAGGCCATATCCCTAAGACCTGGAAAACTGCCAGAGTTGTCCCAATCTTCAAACGTGGGGACAAAAACACTGTCTCAAACTACAGGCCAATCTCACTTCTCCCAATTCTATCCAAATATATGGAAAAATGTGGCCACTCCCAATTAAGCGATTTCTACACCAAGACAAATTTCCCTAGCCAATTCCAGTCTGGGTTTCGTCCCAAACACTCCACCGTAACTACCCTGCTAAACGTTTGCAATGAAATCCAGTGTGGAATGGAACGGGGACAACTCACTGGTGCAGTATTCCTAGATTTTGCAAAGGCTTTTGGCACAGTTGATCATGTTATCCTGCTTAACAAACTCCAGAGCTCTGGAATAGGGAAACATGCTTTAAACTGGTTTCAGTCCTACCTATCAGGAAGATCCCAACATGTGTCCATCTCAGGCTCTAACTCCAACCCCCTGGATATCATCTGTGGTGTCCCGCAAGGCTCTGTTCTGGGGCCCCTACTCTTCTCAGTGTTCATTAATAATCTTCCCACAGCTTGTAAGGAAGCCTCAATACACATGTATGCAGATGACACAATCCTATATGCACACAGCCATAGCCTCTCTGACCTTCAACACATACTTCAGTCTGACTTTTTGAGACTCGAAAACTGGATTTCCCAAAACAAACTGTTTTTAAACACTGACAAGACTGTAACAATGGTATTTGGGACCAAGACTAAATTTGTAAAGCTTCCAGTGACTGAGCTCCTGATTAGAACCAACGCTAACACCACCCTAACACCTGTCACTAGTTTTAAATACCTGGGCTTATGGTTTGACTCCCACTTAACATTCGGGATGCACATTGATACCCTGACAACCAAGACCTATGTCAAACTAGGGGTACTTTACAGGAACAAATCTTCCCTAAGTCTCCTGGTCAGAAAGCGTATTGCACAGCAGATGCTAATGCCAATTATTGACTATGGAGACATAGTATATGGCTCGGCTCCTCAAACCCACCTTAGCAAACTTGACACCCTCTACAATTCAATTTGTCATTTTGTTCTCCAATGCAACTACAACACACATCACTGCGAAATGCTCAAAGAACTAGATTGGTCATCACTAGAGTCTAGGCGCAAAGTTCACCTTTCCTGTCTCACCCTCAAATACTTTCTGGGCAAGCTACCCAGATACCTGAACAAGCTCCTCACCCCTACCACATGCAGCACCTATCACCTGAGATCAGACTCCAAAAGACTATTCATGGTCCCAAGGCTCAACAAAGTATCCGGACGTTCCTCCTTCTCCTTCCGTGCATCCCAAAACTGGAACAACCTACCAGAGACTCTCATATCCACCACCAGCTTAAGTTCTTTCAAATCTAAGGCTGTCTCACACTTTAATCTGGTCTGTAACTGTTTCATACGCTCATAATATATATTTTCTTTAACTGTGCACGCAATGTCTTGTATATAATGTACACCTTGTTCATTTATGTAACTGTACTTGTAACCATGTATTATTTGTTTTACTCTGTGCCCAGGACATACTTGAAAACGAGAGGTAACTCTCAATGTATTACTTCCTGGTAAAATATTTTATAAATAAATAAATAATCTCTCACCAGCACACATCACCTTTTTGTTGGATAGTATTTCTTTTCTCTTGACACATAACTATTTCATGTTTGCAGGAAGTTTCTATCTCCAAACGCGTGGCACAGCAATGGGAACATGCTTTGCCCCCTCTTATGCCAACCTATTCATGGGTTGGTGGGAACAGAGCCACGTGTTTGGGGATGGGAACCCCTTCAGAAATCTATAGTTACTTATCACCGGTATATAGATGACCTGATATTAGTTTGGAAGCGCACCATCACTCAACTGCATGCTTTCATTTTACATCTCAACACTCATTATTTTAATCTTTCATTCACAGCCCAGCACCACCACCATCACATTTCTTATCTTGATCTCTGTCTTTATGTTGATCTTGATATGAGAGTACATACAGACATTTATAGAAAGCCCAATGCTCGTAACACTCTACTACAGTACATGCCAAAAGCTCCCATGATAAGAATTTGTTCAAAGGCATACCTCTGGGCCAATTTTTACGCCTTCGTAGAAATTGTTCTAGCATTGAGGATTTTGAAATTAGATCACTAGAGATGATTGAGAGATTTGAGGCGAGGGGTTACGATCCATTTATTCTCCAAGAGGCCTATCAAAGTGCAAAATTGGAGCCGAGAGATAATCTTATTCAACCACGGGGCACTGTTTCATCTGTAAAACTCAAAAGGAGTATACTTCGCAACAAAGAAAATAACAAACTGCAACCTTTTTTCATTACCAGGTTTAGCAACCAATCGTATGACATCAAAAGGATTATCAAAAAGAACTGGCACATACTGGCCACTGACCCTTTTCTTAAAGATATGGTGACCCATGACCCTAGAGTGGTCTTTCAAAGATCTCAAACAATGGGTAATCTAATATCACCAAGTGTGCCTAGATTAATTTCTAAACCTAAGGAATTTTTTCCCAATCTTATTGGTTGCTATCCCTGTCATCATTGCAAAATGTGTAAATATCTTCTAAAGACCAAAACGTTCTCAGGGTCTGATGATACTAGGGTGTTTAAAGTATTGTCATGCATTACATGCAACACTGATCATTTTCAATTGCTCATGTGTAGTGCAAATAAACATATGTGGATTAACCACAAGACCACTAAAAGCAACGCATACTTGAGCATATAATAATTACCAAAAGATCAGTTGCACCCCAGTCCTCAAACATTTTGATATATGTCAAGAGGGAGTCTGTTGAACTTCAATGTTTTTGCACTGGTCTGTTAAGCCCACATTACAGGGGGTGGAGACAGAGGCAATTTGCTTCATAGACGTGAGGCATTTTGGATATTTACACTCAATACTTTAGTACCCAATGGGTTAATATTGACTGGGACTTGAAGAGCTTTTTTAGTATTGCACCGTAGATATTATTTATGGTCTATAACTTTAGACTATTTGCTTTCTTTTCCCAGTTCTCTGCTAATATCTGCCTCCACCTGTGGTACGTGTGTACAGACTCCATAAACCTTTTTATATCTCTTTCCAGGTTGATTGATGTATTTTGTCTAATTTGATTTATTTTCTTGAACTATGATTGGCCATTGACCTGCCTTTTTTTTTACCTAATACCTCCCCGAACTTATGTGCATTGAACCATTTTTTGAAATGTTGTGTATATGATTCCACACATGAATGGGTTTAACTTTGCACTCATTCCTTTTGATGGCTTTTTTCCTATATGGCCGGTCATTTTGTGTGAGGTATGATAGATTTCTATCAATTATCATATATTTAGTCATTGGGACACAATCATTGTCAAACTTTTTGATAGGACTGTGCCCTTGTATCGAAGTGCCGGATCCAAACCCCATTTTTTCAGATTAGAAAATTATATTCACAAGACATAAGACTCTGGTGGACTTGATTTCTCTTGAAAACTATGTTAAAGACAAGAGGATACGCGTGGTTTACGAATTAAAAAAGCACCCTCTTTTGGGTTTGATGATAGGGATTTTTTGGACCATTGTTCTTTCAAGCTCATTGAACTAATAATACAACCAGACTTAAAGAAAATCTATTGCAGAGAAGCAAGTTAAAGAACTTCAAACCAAATTACTTGCGTTCAATCACATTGATTAGCCCAACGTGTTAACAATATAGAATGGTATCATGCTGGCAAAGCAGAATAAATATGAACGTGATAAGGCAGACTACCTTAGAACCAAATTTACATGTGGCAAAGCCCCAAGAGGCCTAAATCGTCCAATAAAGCAACAATTCAACAAGTAAAAACAAGAGCAAGGGAATAAGACAAATAAACCTATGAGTCTATCTTAGGAATCCTCACAACAACGTTACCAAATACAAGAGCTTGAGTCTGATTTTCGTATAATGATTTCGTGGGTCAAGTGTTTCTTTCTTTCAGAAAATGTTCAGCAGTTTCCTCAGCAATGAAAGAGGCAATCCTGTCCTCCAACCAAAGACCACCAAACAACCGCCAAAAACGAAGAAGGAGACGGAAGATCCAGATATAAAACTGGTGGTCAGCTCCGTCAAGAAAATGAGGTACCAGAGCTAAGGAAACTAATGTGATTAACATCTCTCAATATACGTTAAGTAAATCAGAAATGGAAGTTCTTGATCTTGGACTTATGTTTGCACCCACTAAAAACTTTGACTTGTTTTCCCACAATGTGGACTTATATAAATTCACAAGAAATTACTCTAAAAAGATTTTTCAGACAAAAAAGAAAGCAAGTTGATTCAGGGTCTCTTAATCATAACATCAGATATTCATCGTCCGAGATGGTCCCCTTTTTGACATCAATGCCCAACTATCATTTAAGAGCAGTGTCATCTACAGGACCTATCGGAACTATTGCTCGAACAAGAACCCATTTGTAGGTTCCATTCAAACTTCTAGGAAGAAAAGACCTGGTTTGAAAAACAGTCTACTTTTTGTCCCACTTTTCTTAGAGGTCACGCCATAGATGTCTTTCAAGCATCAGTTTCAGAGAGATCTGAGCCTCCTATCACAAGGCATCTCCACAATGTTCTAATAGACAAGCCACTCCAATCTTACCCTTGTTCAGCGTGATGCACTTAGAAGCATTCAAATAATATGCTATATATTAAAAAAAAAGCTGACAAGGGAGGTGCGGTAGTGGTGGTTGACTATGATTATTACATCAATGAGGCCCTGCGCCAGCTAAGTGACCATGACTCATATGTATTGTTAAAATCTGATCCTACCACTGCCTTTTCACTTGAGCTCGATGAGCTCCTGGATTTAGGCAAATTACTACAAGTTTTGTCAGCCAATGAGTTTGATTTTTTGAAATGTAAATGCCCTGTTATCCCAATCTTCCATCACCTACCCACAACATAGTCTCTCTCGCTCCACCCAAGACCCATTGTGTCAAGTATAGGGTCTCTAGTTGAGAACCTTTCAATTTATGTTGACCATTTTTACACCTTTGGTTTCTGCTCTCTCCCTCTTATCTTCTCTACACATCTCGTTTACTCTCTATATTTTCAGAGTTCACTTGGGCACCTCATTATTTATGGGTCACATTAATGTGACCTCGCTTTACACCAGTATTGTACACGCACATGGTCTCACCTCTGCACCGGTTTTATTTGGAGACACATTCTGAGCTTTAAGTGAATAATACAGTTAGACACGTTAATATACTCACTTTCTTCATGCAATGACCAATAACCTCAGCTGATATGACATGATCTAATTGCATTCTTTTCACAGGTATGTTCCTGATGCTGTGCAAATCCTGTGTAAAAGCCTGACTGTGGCCTTGTAGAATTGATTAAGTATGTTCCTGATGCTGTGCAAATCCTGTGAAAAGCCTGACTGTGGCCTTGTAGAATTGAATAAGTATGTTCCTGATGCGTGCAAATCCGTGTAAAAGCCTGACTGTGGCCTTGTAGAATTGATATAAGTTAGTATGTTTGTGTAAAAGTTTTTTTTTTTTTTTTCCCCTCTTAACTCTGTGCTGTTAATTGACCAAATGGAACAAGCTGACTGACTGGGAGGGGGAGGGTCATGTGACTTTTTTTTTTCTGTTAATACCAACACCTTTGCTGCTTTGAGCAGAACTGCATTAGGCAGTGAGGCAATTAAGTGAGCTTTAGTGATAAATCATGTAAGACTACAGTTTGCAACGAGTGGACTAGGGACTGGATCTACTGCACATGCTTTTACTCTAGACAACAACAGTAAGCTATTCAGATCACACTATGCCCAATCTGCTAATCTGCCTATTTCAACCCCCGACCCCTACAATTTATTTACTGCAGCCTCTCCCAAACTGACTGCACAATACACTGAAACCTGAACTGACTCTACCATTGCAATAACACTAAACATTTGACAAGAACAGGCACACCCTCTGTTAGTCTGTTCACACTCACTCACTCTGCTCACACAGCTCCTTCAGCACTGCCTACCTCGGCATCATGAACCTGTTATGTATTTTAACTACTCTTTCTTTCTCTCCTGCCCTCATGGATGTTACTTCTACTCCCTCTATCCACTACAAACTCCCCAATTGGCCCACACACAACATCACCATACACCCTGGACACTCAAAAGCCTTGCACTATCACTGAATGTTGGTGTAGAACTCTAAAAACCAGCACACCACCACTGCTCACCTAATGGCAAACCACCCACAATACAACTTGCAACACACTACCAAATTTCTACTCATCTATTACTTTCTTTAGCAGGTGATATTTAACCTAACCCAGGTCCTCCCATTTCAGCTCTTTCCCATGCCCCTGAGAATTCCACCTTTAAATTCCAAAAGGGCTTCTGTCGCCCCTATAACATCCGGCCTGCTGCCCAAACTGGATGAACTAAGGCATGTTGCCTTATGCATAAACCTAAAGCCATCGTTCTTACAGAAACATGGCTATCCCCTAAAACCCCTGATGCACATATTGCCATTCGGATACTCCATTTTTATGAGAGATAGGTCAAAAGAGGAGGAGGGGTGTTATTTTATTGCAGACACCTTACAATTAACACTGTTAAATTGCCCACCAAGCCCACCCTCTTTTGAAACTCTAGTTGGCAAAATCTGCCTCCCTTTTCTAAGCCCATCTTGCTCGCAGGCACTCACCAGCCCCCCCTAAAGCCCCTCTACAATCCCTGACTGATATCACCCATTTATTGGCTCCATTTCCTCTCCGAATGAAAGTGAGGTGCTAGTTCTAGGGGATTTCAACTTCAATTGGCTTGACCCAAACCACAAAACCCAGATACAACTCAAGTCACTATCACCACACAACTCATTTCCCAACCGACACAAACATGAAATCGCATAACCATTCCTTGCTAGACTGGATCTCTCCTCAAACCCCAACAGATCCAATCCTCTGGCATCCTTCCTGCATTTTCAGTGACCATGCAATAGTGTACTGTGGTAAGGAAAATTAAACCGCCCCAATCAAGCCCTAAAGTTTTCCTCACTAGAACATTTAAAAACTTTAACCCACAACAGTTTCTGGATGACCTTACCAACTGCCCATGGCACAGATTCGATTTATTTCCCGACCCCGATTCTGCGCTCGACTATTTCCAATCCGAGTTCTTAAAACTCTGCGATACCCATGCTCCACTACGCAAAATAAGGTACGGGGGGCCCACCTTCCATGGGTTAAACTGACCTTGTAGCACTCTACCAGTTCAGGGATGCCTGTGGAAAAGCTACAATAAACTGGCACTACCAAGGATCACATCACTACAGATGCATGCGGAACATGTGCACAAGGCAAAACAGCATGCAAAAGCACAATATTACTCTGACAATCTCCACCAAATACATCAAACCACAACCCAGCTACTTCTGAAGGTTTCAACAATATATTCCAAGCCTCCTAACCATCAACAACCAATAATATCACTAAGGGGGATATTACTCTGACAACAACACACTGACATTGCAAATGCATTCAATGATACTTGTGGGGTGTGCTACTAACTTTAGCGAAAGCAGCACCCAACCACAACCTGAATCTCACCTGGGAGTACCCTATAGCCCCACCCCCTCCCAACACTGCACACAATTTTCAATTTAGCCCAGTATCTGAAGAGGAATTACACAAGCGCTCCTCAAACTAAAACTAACAGGCCAATGTGGACCCGACTTACTACAATCTAGGTTCCTACGATTGGTGCCCCAGCCATTGCCAAACCATGGCGTCCTAGTCAACTCTATCCTGTCTGCAGGCCATTCCCTAAGACCTGGAAAACTGCCAGAGTTGTCCCATCTTCAAACGTGGGACAAAAAACTGTCTCAACTACAGGCCAATCTCACTTCTCCCAATTCTATCCAAATATATGGAAATGTGGCCACTCCCAATTAAGCGATTTCTACACCAAGACAATTTCCTAGCCAATCCAGTCTGGGTTTCGTCCCAACACATCCACCGTAACTACCCTGCTAAACGTTTGCAATGAAATCCAGTGTGGAATGGAACGGGACAACTCACTGGTGCAGTATCCTAGATTTTGCAAAGGCTTTTGGCACAGTTGATCATGTTATCCTGCTACAAACTCCAGAGCTCTGAATAGGAAACATTGCTTAAACTGGTTTCAGTCCTACCTATCAGGAAATCCCAACATGTGTTCATCTCAGGCTCTAACTCCAACCCCCTGGATATCACCTGTGTTGTCCCGCAAGGCTCTTTCTGGGGCCCCTACTCTCTCAGTGTTCATTAATATCTTCCCACAGCTTGTAAGGAAGCCTCAATACACTGTATGCAGATGACACAATCCTATATGCACACAGCCATAGCCTCTCTGACCTTCAACACATACTTCAGTCTGATTTTTGAGACTCGAAAACTGGATTTCCCAAACAAACTGTTTTAAACACTGACAAGACTGTAACAATGGTATTTGGGACCAAGACTAAATTTGTAAAGCTTCCAGTGACTGAGCTCCTGATTAGAACCAACGCTAACACCACCCTAACACCTGTCACTAGTTTTAAATACCTGGGCTTATGGTTTGACTCCCACTTAACATTCGGGATGCACTTGATACCCTGACAACCAAGACCTATGCCAAACTAGGGGTACTTTACGGAACAATCTTCCCTAGTCTCCTGGTCAGAAAGCGTATTGCACAGCAGATGCTAAGCCAATTATTGACTATGGAGACATAGTATATGGCTCGGCTCCTCAAACCCACCTTAGCAAACTTGACACCCTCTACAATTCAATTGTCGTTTTTGTTCTCCAATGCAACTACAACACACATCACTGCGAAATGCTCAAAGAACTAGATTGGTCATCACTGAGTCTAGGCGCAAATTCACCTTTCCTGCTCACCCCTCAAATACTTTCTGGGCAAGCTACCCAATACCTGAACAAGCTCCTCACCCCTACCACATGCAGCCCTACACCTGAGATCAGACTCCAAAATATTCATGGTCCCAAGGCTCAACAAATATCCGGACGTTCCTCCTTCTCCTTCCTTCGTGCATCCCAAAACTGGAACAACCTACCAGAGACTCTCATCTCACCCACCATTAAGTCTTTCAAATCTAAGGCTGCCTCACACTTTAATCTGGTCTGTAACTGTTTCATACGCTCTAATATATTTTTCTTTACTGTGCACGCATGTCTTGTATATAATGACACTTGTCATTTATGTAACTGTACTGTACCATGTATTTTTGTTTTACTCTGTGCCCAGGACATACTTGAAAACGAGAGGGAACTCTCAATGTATTACTTCCTGGTAAAATATTTATAAATAAATAAATAATCTCTCACCAGCACACACATCACCTTTTTGTTGGATAGTTTTTTTTCTTCTCTTAGCACATAACTATTTCATGTTTGCAGGAATTTTCTATCTCCAACCGTGGCACAGCAAGAGACATGCTTTGCCCCCTCTTATGCCAACCTATTCATGGGTTGGTGGGAACAGAGCCACGTGTTGGGGGATGGGAACCCCTTCAGACACTTCATGTTACTTATCACCGGTATATAGATGACCTTAATTAGTTTGGAAGGGCCCCATCACTCAACTGCATGCTTTCATTTTACATCTCAACACTCATTCTTTTAATCTTTCATTCACAGCCCAGCACCACCACACCATCACATTTCTATTTATCTTGATCTCTGTCTTTATGTTGATCTTGATATGAGAGTACATACAGACATTTATAGAAAGCCCAATGCTCGTAACACTCTACTACATGCCAAAAGCTCCCATGATAAGAATTTGTCAAAGGCATACCTCGGGGCCAATTTTTACGCCTCGTAGAATTGTTCTAGCATTGAGGATTTTGAAATTAGATCACTAGAGATGATTGAGAGATTTGAGGCGAGGGGTTACGATCCCTTATTCTCCAAGAGGCCATCAAAGTGCAAAATTGGAGCCGAGAGATAATCTTATTCACCCACGGGTACTGTTTCATCTGAAAAAACTCAAAAAGAGTACTTCTTAACAAAAATAACAAACTGCCACCTTTTTTCATTATCAGGTTTAGCAACCATCGTATGACATCAAAAGGATTATCAAAAAGAACTGGCACATACTGACCACTGACCCTTTTCTTAAAGATATGGTGACCAATGACCCTAGAGTGGTCTTTCAAAGATCTCAAACAATGGGTAATCTAATATCACCAAGTGTGCCTAGATTAATTTCTAAACCTAAGGAATTTTTTTCCCAATCTTATTGGTTGCTATCCCTGTCTCATTGCAAAATGTGTAAATTCTTCTAAAGACCAAACGTTCTCAGGGTCTGATGATACTAGGGTGTTTAGTATTGTCATGCATTACATGCACACCTGATCATGTTATATATTGCTCATGTGTAGTTGCAATACGATATGTGGTATAACCACAAGACCACTAAAGCAACGCATACTTGAGCATATGAGATTAATTACCAAAGAGATCATCATTGCACCCAGTCTCAAAACATTTTGATATAGTCAATAGGGAGTCTGTTGAACTTCAAATGTGTTGCACTGGAGTCTTGTTAAGCCACATTACAGGGGTGGAGACAGAGGCAATTTGCTTCATAGAACGTGAGGCATTTGGTATATTTACACTCAATACTTTAGTACCCAATGGGTTTAAATATTGACTGGACTTGAAGAGCTTTTTATAGTATTCACCGTAGATATTATTTATGGTCTATAACTTTAGACTCATGGTGCATTCTTTTCCCAGTTCTCTGCTATATCTGCCTCCACCTGTGGTACGTGTGTACAGACTCCAATAAAGCCTTTTATATCTCTTCCAGGTTGATTGATGTATTTGTCTGATTTGATTTTTCTTGACTATTTGACATTGACTGCCTTTTTTTTCCTAATATCCCTCCCAGAACTTATGTGCATTGAACCATTTGTGAATGTGTGTGTATTATTGATTCCACACATGAATGGTTACTTGCACTCATTCCTTTTGATGGGCTTTTTCCTATATGGCCATCATTTTGTGTGAGGTATGATAGGAGTGTTCTATCAATTATCAAATATTAGTCATTGACACAATCATTGTCAAACATTTTTTTTGTATTTTCCATTTATTATTATTTTATTTATCTTATTTTATTGTTGTATGTCTGTTCTTGCAGATAAGTACTTTTTTTTCTTTTTCTTGTGTTTTTCTTTCTTTCTGGTTCTCTCTTCGTTCTTTCTGCAAAACAGAATTAAGTGATTATTTACAACAGCTGTTTTGTATGACTGGGAGTGTGTTAAATACCCAGGCCTCCCCTTCCTCGTTACTCCTTGAAAAAGCGCCATGTAGGCGGGAAACGCGTGAGAGGGTTCTTTTTGTGCTGTCTGTTTTTTGTTTTTTATGTAGTTTAATAAAATAGCATTGTTAACCTCTTTGCTGGTGAGTTCTTACCTTTTTTTGGAGCGGATGGACCACCGATCCTTCCCCTTCTCTGCTATCACGTGAGAGGATCAGCGTTCACCACCGGATGCAGATGCAGCTGCAGACACAGAGGGAGACGCTTCTCTAACAGCGTCAGGACTGGAGCTGGAAGGAGGGAGAGCAGAGCGGTGATCCCTTGTGAGTCGCGTGGACTCCACACTGGGCATGATTTGGCCAGGGCTAGGGAGACTGAGTGAGTATCTCGTTGTCCCCAATGTATTAGCCCTCTTTTGCTTAACCCTTCACTAAGCTTTTGGTTATTATCATCACAGTGTTTCGACCCTTAATCCCGGTATCAACTCCATTCATTATTTATTATTGATTTTGCCCTGCCTGGCATCACTCTTGATAGAGTGATCTTAAAAGTTCAGTCAGGTGTGGTGGTGTGCCCATTTCCTTCAGGCATGTCCAGAGCTTGTTGTGCTAATTACATTAAACACCTTTGAAACATTGATGAAACACATATAGAGATCTTTCTGATACTCCCTGTTTTTTCGTATGTATGTATGTCTTTATTTACTTTATATAGCAACATTATTGTGCATAGCGCTTCACATTGGTACTACACGTGACAATCATATAAATAACAAATAATACAAATAAGAGATCATGGGAATAAGTTCTTCAGACATAAAAGTAACATTTCGGAAGAGGAGTCCCTGCTCCGGGGAGCTTACAATCTAATTGGTGAGGAGAACGTACAGAGAGAGAGTAGGAGGGCATTCAGGTAAGTGCGTCTGCAGGGGGCCAAGCTTTATGTATCGTGTATAGTATTAGCCACGGTGCTACTCATATGCTTATTTAAGCAAGTGTGTCTTAAGGTTGGTCTTAAAGGTGGATAGAGAGGGTGCTAGTCGGGTATTGAGGGGAGGGAATTTCAGAGGTGCGGGGCAGAAAGTGAGAAAGGTTTAAGGCGGGAGAGGGCTTTAGATACAAAGGGGGTAGAGAGAAGACATCCTTGAGCAGAACGCAAGAGTTGGGGTGGTGCATAGCGAGAAATTAAGGCTGATGAGTGTATAGCTTTAAAAGTGAGGAGGAGAATTGAGTGCGAGATGCGGGATATGATAGGAAGCCAGGAGAGTGATTTCAGCAGGGGAGACGCTGAGACAGATTTTGGAAATAGTAGAGTGATTCTGGTAGCAGCGTTTAGGATAAATTTCGGGGAGACAGGTGAGAGGCAGGAAGGCTGGATAGCCGGAGGTTACAGTAATCGAGGCGGAAGAGAATGAGGGCCTGAGTCAAAGTTTTAGCAGTCGAGCAACAGAGGAAAGGGTGTATCTTTGTAATATTGCGGAGGAAAAAGCAAAAGGTTTTAGATAGGTTTTGAATGTGAGGGGCGTATGTGAGAGAGAAGTAGAGCATGACCCCTAGGCAACGTTCTAGGGCTACTAGGTGAATGATGGTACTTCCAACACTAATATGGAAAGAGGTAGTAGGGCCAAGTTTGGGAGGAAGTATAAGGAGCTCTGTTTTTGCCATGTTAAGTTTCAGTCGGTGAATGGCCATCCAGGATGATATTCCAGAGAGACAACCAGAAATGTGGGTCTGTATAGCAGGTGTAAGGTCAGGGGTTGAAAGGTAAATTTGTGTGTCGTCAGCATAGAGGTGATATTAAAACCAAATGAAGTGATTAGGTCATGTAGATAGAGCCCTGGGGTGCCCCCACAGAGAGATCGATAGAGGAGGAGGTGTTAGCAAAAGACACACTGATAGTACGATGGGAGAGGTAAGAGGAGATCCAGGATAGAGATTTGATCTGAATACCAAGAGTATGGAGAATGTGAAGGATTCCTCTGGTGTGCAAGAAGAACCCTATCGCCTTGGAGGCTATTGATGGTCGACCGCTTCAACCTGTGTTCATCACTTTGGAGACCCAGATTATTCAGCTAAGGTCTGTAAATAACCATGTGGAAGTTATTTCTTTGAATGCCATTCACGTTCCTTCTATTGCAGTAATCTTGGGTCTACCCTGGTTACAAGTTCATAATCCACGGATTGATTGGTTGAACAAGGAACTTATTCAGTTGAGTTCGCACTGTGTTCAAAATTGTCTTGAGGGCTCAAGTTGCGTTTGTGCAACAACCATATCAGAAGACAAGGAAAGGGTACAATTGCCAGAGGAATACATCGAGTTCAAGGATGTCTTCGACAAAGTCAAGTCTGAAATACTTCCTCCACATCGCCCCTACGATTGCCCTATCGAATTGCTTCCAGGTACTTCACCGCCTAGAGGAGCCTCGTATCCTTTGTCTATGCCTGAAACTAAAGCGATGAAAGAATATATTGCTGAGAATCTTCTGGGGGGTTCATCCGCCAATTCACATCTCCCGCTGGGGCCGGGTTTTTCTTCGTAAAGAAAAAAGATGGGACCCTGCGACCTTGTATTGATTATCGAGGACTCAACAAAATTACTATCAAAAATCGCTATCCTCTTCCCCTCATATCTGAACTTTTTGATCGTCTTCAAGGAGCTAAAATCTTTACCAAATTGGATCTGCGGGGTGCGTATAACCTTATCAGAATCCGTCAAGGCGATGAGTGGAACACTTCATTCAATACCCGAGATGGACACTACGAGTACTTGGTCATGCCTTTCGGTCTCTATAATGCCCCAATTGTGTTCCAAGATTTTGTCAAGGAGATATTCAGGGATCTTCTCAACTTGTTTGTAATTGTTTACTTGGACGATATTCTGATCTTTTCTAAGTCTTTACAGAAACATGTAGGACATGTCAAACAAGTACTGCTTCGTCTACGAGATAACCATTTATTCGGTAAACTTGAAAAGTGTCACTTTCATCAATCCTCTACAGTTTTCTTAGGATACATCTTTTCAGATTCCGGCCTTACGATGGATCCTGCCAAGGTCAAAGCGGTTTTGGACTGGCCCCAACCCACCATGCTCAAGGCTGTACAGTGTTTCCTGGGGTATTCCAATTATTACCGCAGATTTATTCAGAATTTCTCTTCTTTAGTAGCTCCCCTGACTGCTCTTACCAAAAAAGGAGCAGATCCCTCATCTTGGTCTTCTGCTGCAGTCAAGTCTTTTGATCTCTTAAAGAAAGCGTTCGTATCAAACCCGGTTCTGGTTCATCCTGATTCTAAGCTCCCCTTTACCTTTGAGGTGGATGCATCTGACATCGATGTAGGTGCTCTTCTTTCCCAGAGAAAAAACCCTCAGGCTAGGTTGCATCCTTGTGCTTTTTTCTCCCCCAAAATTTCTGCAGCTGAACATAACTATGATATTGGTAATCGTGAGCTTTTGGCCATGAAAATTGCATTGGAAGAATGGAGACACCTTTTAGAAGGAACAGAGATGCCTGCAACAATTCTTACGGATCACAAGAATTTGTTGTACATCAAGGGAGCTCGTTTCCTGGGAGCTCACCAAGCCAGATGGTCACTCTTCTTTTCAAGGTTCAACTTTGTTATCTCCTACCTTCCTGGGACTAAAAACATCAAAGCAGATGCTCTGTCCCGTCAGTTTTATCTTGAGGATAATTCTGAGGATCAACTTGTCTATTCTTCCATCAAAACTCATTCTTTCTTCCACTAACTTTGAGGCTTTAATGGATATTGTTCTTCAGCAAAACCAGATTCCTGATAACCTTACGGTTCCTGAGGATCATCTGTTTACTTCTCCTTCTTTGCCCAAACAGGTCCTGGAATGGGGACATTCTTCCAAATCGGCAGGTCATCCCGGGGCAAAAAGGACATTGGATTTAATCTCCCAGACTTTCTGGTGGCCTCGGATACAGAAGGATGTTAAGGACTTGCGTGCCCAACTTGTGCCAGGACTAAAACTTCTAGAAACCTCCCTGCTGGGTTACTTCAGCCATTACCTGTCCCGGTTCGGCCATGGACACACTTATCCATGGATTTCGTGGTGGATTTAGCTAATTCTAAAGGTATGAACACTATTCTTGTAGTAGTAGATTGGTTCTCCAAGCAATCACATTTGTACCGCTCAAAGGCCTGCCTAGCTCTCCCAAACTTGCAGAGATATTCATTAAGGAGATCTTTCATCTACACGGGGTTCCAACAGTGATTGTATCTGATAGAGGATCGCAGTTCGTATCTAAATTTTGGCGCACTTTTTGTCTTCAGTTGGGCATATCTCTTCACTTTTCTTCGGGATATCACCCGCAGACTAATGCGCAGACGGAGAGGACTAATCAGTCTTTAGAGCAATTCATTCGGTGCTTTGTGTCTGATTCCCAGGACAATTGGTCGGAGCTCCTTCCTTGGGCGGAATTCGCACACAATAACCTTCCTAGTGAATCGACCACTGAATATCCTTTTTTCATCAATTACGGGTTCCATCCAGCTACTCTTCCTCTTACAGTTTCTATCTCAGGAGTCTCAGCCGTTGACGACAGGATAAGGGAACTTCAAGATCTATGGAAAAGGACCCAAAGGAAAATCAAATCAGCCGTCGAGAGACAGAAAAGTCAGGTTGATCGCCATCATAGACCAGCTCCTAAATTCAAGCCCGGTGACAAAGTCTGGCTGTCTTCAAAAAAATATTAGGCTGAAGGTTCCGTCAATGAAATTCGCACCTAGATTCCTCGGTCCGTTCTCTATTTCTGAAAAAATCAATCTGGTAGCTTATTGTTTGTCTTTACCTTCTTCCATGAGAATTCCCTTAGTTTTCCATGTGTCTTTACTCAAACCAGTGATCCAGAACTGACATTACACGGCAACTATGCTCGGCATTCCTCCTCTGTTTCCGTGGGTCCCGCCTCCAGTCTCCGCCCCTGTACTGGCACAGGTGTCATGGCGCGCACTGACGGCGTGACCGGGTCGCCAACGTGATGTGTGGGTTGCGCGCGGTGCGCGCTCACTCTCTAATGCGGTCTCAATCGGCTGTGTAATGGGACGCACGATAGAAAGAGCATGTGTGAGGAGGATTTGTAGGGGTGTGTTTTAGTGCAGGAAGTATAGCTGTGTGGTGTCAGAGGGAGCAGGTAAGAAAGGAGTTCATGTGAACTGAGAAGTGGGGAAGAAAGGAGAGATGGAGATATATGAATAGGGTTAGAGACATGATGAGGCAGGTGGAAGGAAGTACATAATTTGAAAATAAGTGAGGTTACAGCAAATATAAAAAGTTTTTTTTCCCCATCACCATTGAAAGTTGACCATGTGATCATCAGTGCCCGGGCTTTTCTTGAAGTCAGCTTGCACATCTGGCATTTCCCTGTCGACAGTTGTACTCAAGCGTTGTTGGATAATCTTCAGAAGGATTTTGCTTGCATTTGGTTTCAAGGCTATGGTGCCGTAAATCGAGCAATCCTTCGTGTCACCCTTCTTAGGAATTGGAATGAATAATGCTCTTACCATTCGATTCCTGGTGCTTTCCATTGGCTAATTGCTTCATTGCCCATAGGACTTCTTCCGCCATTATATCTGGCCCCAGTTCCAGTGTCTCATTTTCCTCCGTCGGATGGTTCTGATTTTCACTTTCATACAACTTCTCTGTGTATTCCTTCCAGCGATCGCGTATTGCTTGTTGGCAATTCCTGGCCATTACTCCCATGAGCTATTGTTTACTTCCTCCATCTTCTGGCACTGTTCATTCCTTCATCTTCTGGCACTGTTCATTCCAGTAGTTCTCTTTGTCCTTTCTTGCCTCTCTTTGGAATTCTGCCTTCAGTCTTCTGAAATCTTCTTGGTTCCAGTAGCTTTGGCCTTCCTTTTCTCTTCTGCGATGCTGATAGTCGAATCGGAGATCCATTGGGCTGATTTCTGTGGTTTCTTGTACGGGACATGTTCTAAGGCTGTTACGATAATGCATGCTTTCACTTCTCCCAACAACTCGTCTGAATGCCTCTCTTCTGTAGTGAGGAGGTTGGTTCTGTTCCTTATGTCAATGGCGTATCTGGGGATGATCTTGTCTGTATCAAATTTCTTTGTGGCTGCCGTTTGTTTGGTGTTACAGAATCTGAGTTTGACTGTGGCTACCAGCAGTTAGTGATCTGATCTGCAATCAGCACCAGGGTATGTCTTCACAGCCAAGATCGAGCTCTGCCACTTCTTCTGACACAGGATGTAGTCGATTTGGTTTCTGAATTCTCCACTTGGTGATGTCCAGGTTTACAGCTGCCATTTGGGTTGTTCAAACCAAGTGTTGGTACTGCACCGACACACTTTATTCGAGCAAATACCCAGTATGTACCTGGCAGATACCTGGAATGCGCCGCTCCTCACCTCTGACAAGCCCCGTTGCGTTTGCCTTCCCAGCCTGGGTTCATGCCTGGCTGACGGGCGGCTGATCTGTTAAATGATAATGATTAGGATTTAATAGGCTGCAATGCTTCGCGTGTCTACCAGATGGCATAAATTCATGAATTGTAATGCAGTATATATATATATACTGTGCAGTATTGCAGCCAGCGGGAATATAATGCTTCAATCCCTGCCTGGAAAATAACCCAATGCACTCGGGCAGAAAACAGTCACAAACCTCAATACACCCGGGTATACCCGAATTCGTGGGACTAGCCGAGCTCGAATAAAGTGTGTCGCCAGTGTAATCGTTAGCCGATGTTCTTGACAGAATTGAACCAGTCGGTCTCCTGCTTCGTTACGCATTCTTAAAACAAATCTTCCAGCGATTTTGGGTTCTGCCATAGTTCCCATTTTGGAGTTGAAATAACCACTAATGTAGATATTGTCCTTATTGAGTGTTTGGCTTAGTGCATCCTGAAGTTCGCCATAGAACTCTTCCACTTCCTCTTCAGATGCGTCTGTTGTTGGGCAGTATATTTGCAGAACAGTAACGTCCGAGATGTGGGAGGGAATAATTCTTATGATGTTTATCTATTGTATATGTTACCATGTAAGTTTTTAACTTGTTTATTATTTATATAAAGTTTTTATATTTTTATACTGATCTTGTCTTTCCTTGCGCTCCTTTTTTGTCCCATTGGTTTTTTTTACTTATCAATACTTGTTACTTGTTACTTAGAATAGGCCCCATAATCTGTTTTGCTTTGCAGATCTTATTTAATCCTTCTTATTTTATTGTCATATATTTACTTTCTACAAATCAATATATTACCTTCTTTAGGAAACCAGTTGAGATTTGAGACATCTGTTGAAAACCATCTAGCCTAACTGTGCTAATCTGTTATGGGTATGGACATAAGCAATATGTATATTAGCATAACTGGAATCTGCTTATTATTATTCATGCATTCATACATGATATTAATTTAACACTCACACTGTAAATTTGCTTTCGATTCTTAAATCTTACTGAGAAAAAAGATGCCATTAGTAATTTTACAACAAAACATTCAAATTTGAATTCAGCTAATTGTATTATTTTGTTCCCTTATCCCTTAGAAGAAATAGCTTCTTTAGTGCACAATTAAGCCGTTAAAGGTGCTGCTAATTTGAAAGTATTTTTAGCACTTAATGGAGAAATGTCACTTAATTGTTTGGTGGTAAGCACTAAAGTCTTGCATTAAAAAGAACCATATACGAAAACAGAATATATTGCCGCTCTCCAATTGTATAGAACCTATATAAATGTAGGGTGCATACGGGACACATAAAGAAGGAGAAGGGTTATGAGAGTAACCCAAAAAGAATCCTATTTGCACTCACTAAAAATAATAAATGGCTAGGAAAAATTCAATCCTTGGGAGGGGCACATTCGCCATTTAGTAAACATATTAAAATAGTTTATTTAACAGATATGCAAAGAACCAAAAATAAATTATTAAAAGAAACAGGGGGTAGGTACAGGAAGGTGAGTGATCAATTTAACTTATAATCATAAACAGGTTGTCACCATCTAGTGAGATGAGGGACAACATGTATACATATATTGTAATGATACACCAATGGTCCTATAGGACAATATCTCAAAAACCGCTATATACCCTTTGCTTAGTAAAGTGTATATGTATCATATACCTATATTGGTATTTAGGTCAGTTTATTCATATTGTGTTCTTGAAAAACTGATGCGTTATGACGCTCCCTACAGAGGGGGTACCGCCGCTGTTAACCTCCTGTCAATCAATATAACACTGCCTGTGAATCAATATAACACAGCTTTAACAGTATATATGGATGGCAGTCTCTATGCTCCTCTAACTACTGTTAGCTAGTAAACACCTCTCAACAGTTACATACACGCACCGGGCACATAATCAATGCAGCATTACTAAGGAGATATACGACCTGGCGTCTTAGATGTTATAGCGAAGCTTCCACTCGCCGTTCCGTACCCGCGCTCCCTGATGATGTCACATAGAGGATGTCATAAAACCACCGACGTACGTTTCGCGCAACCTGGTGCTTTCTCAAGGTAATGGGAATACAAAGAAAAGACCATATCCCTAGTGTTTTATGTAGAATGGCCAGAGGTGTGTCTTTCAAAGGGGCCAATCAACACCAGTGAAGCTGGATGACGCAGACATAATATGGCTACTGCATATACCATATTAACACTTTGTGTGCCTATTATGTTCTGCATATAAATTTAGGTATGTTACTGTCCTTGTCGCTGTAGCAATCTATTAGACTGAAATGAGTGTAACTCTGACCTCATTATTAACAGAAGTAGTATACCATAGGGTATAATAAAGATGCTGCGAGATGTATAATGCATAGGAAACCATTGAACAAAGTTGGGGGAATAACCTGTGGTGACATAATCACATCTCAGATGAAATGATGTATCATCTCACTATCTCCATATCAAAGCATAAATATACAGTATAAGGGGCATAAGTGTGTAGAGGGTGATGTATAAAATCGTAGGAGTGTATGATCTTTAAATGACCGCCTCTAAGAGTCAAAACGGCCATATGGAGTTTAAAACCCCAACTGTATACCCGGATCCCCAAAAATATGGTAATATAGTGAAAATATTAACCTAGTAGTCACAAGTATGAGGATCTTACTGCATAACAAATAGGAAATAGTGGAGAATGTAATGTCCTAAATTGACACATGAATACCTCATCACAATTTAGGGTATGTGTCATAAAGACTAACCAAAGATTTCGGTATAAGTGAACCTCATTGTTGGAATGTTGACGTTACTGCATCAAGGGTCTAAGATAGTTAGAGATGTATACTATCCTATATTGACATGAATTACTAATCACAATTAACAATGTGTGACATAAAAGCTACCCAAAAATGTGGGATTTATGTAAAGGTAACAGATCATAAAAATGCGGAATAAATATATCCCTCATTGAGTCCGTTGGGTTGTAGCGTCTGGAGCGTGAAGATCCATTGGCATTCACGCTGCATCAGGCGTTTATCCCAATTCCCTTTATGGGGACCCCACGGTAAGTGCTCTACTCCACAGAACGTTAGATATTGTGGATCACCATTATGTTGATCATGGATGTGGCGTGCGACTAGAGTATCTTGGGTGTTCCTTATTGATCCCAAATGTGCGAGGACTCTAACCTTTAATGCTCTATGGGTTTTACCCACATATCGCATACCACATCTGCAGGTGATGAGATAGACTACGCCCACTGTTAAACAGTTAATAAAACTATTAATGACGTTGTGTTTGGTGTCTAGTTGGTCTGGGATACTCTTTGTGATCTTCATGAAGGGACACGCTCGGCATCGGCCGCATGAGTATGACCCAATTGGTCTCCTGTCGCCTAGCCAAATTCTTGGTGTTTTCATTGAAAAATGGCTATGTACTAACCTGTCTTTCAAATTTTTCGCCCTTCTTCAGGTCTACTTGGTCTTTCCTTCAACACCTGCCTTTGATCAGGATCATTCTTCAAAATGTGCCAGTGTTTGTTAAAAATATTGCGTAGTTCGTTCCATTGGTTGCTGAAAGTGCCAATATATCTTATGGTTTTGTCTTCCTGTGAATTCAATTGTTGTCTATCTCCCAAGAGATGTGTACGTGATGTTTCTTTCGCCCTTGTATAGGCTTTATGTATAGAGTTCTTGGAATAACCACGCTCAACAAATCTTAAGTTCATATCCACCGCCTGTTTCTTGAATTCCTGTACGGTTGAGCAGTTCCTGCGCAACCTCAGGAATTGGCCAGTGGGTATGTTTTTAACTATGTGCTATGGGTGATGGCTGTCTGAACGTAGAAGGCTATTGGTTGCTGTAGTTTTCCTATAAATTGTAGTAGTCAATTTGCCATCTACTTGTTTAGAAACAGTCAAGTCCAAGAAATTAAGGGTTTTTTCATTCACTTCCATAGTAAGTTTCAGATTATGGTCATTAGTATTTAATACGTTGATAAATTGGTTTAGGAGTTGTTTAGGGCCACTTCATAACAAAATAATGTCATCGATGTAGCGGCCCCACCATTCAACGTCTCTAGTGTACTCATTCAGGGCATCGCTGAAGACCACTGTTTCTTCCCACCAGCCTAGATATACATTGGCATAGGTGGAAGCGCAGGTGGTCCCCATAGCAGTGCCCTGGATCTGATGATAGACCTTCTGATCAAATAGGAAGTAGTTCCTTGTTAATACAAAATCTAGCAATTGGATGACAAAATCATTATGTGTGTAGCAGCTAGTATCACGCTGAATAAGGAAATGTATCACAGCTTTAAGACCGACTGGGTGGGGGATACTTGTATATAACCCCTCGACATCCAGTCCCACAAGAAGTGTGTCGGGACTCACCACAACATCTTCCAGTCTCAACAGGACATCCTTCGTGTCTCTTAGAAAAGATGGCAGTGAATTCACAAATGGACGAAGCACAACATCCAGATATTTACTTGCATTTGCCGTTAAATTGCCAACTCCCGAGACAATTGGTCTCCCGGGAGGTGGCAATATATTTTTATGTAGTTTCGGCAATGTAAAATGTGGCAATTTGAGTACATTTCACCATGATAAACTCAAAATTCCTTCTGGAAATGACCTTATTATTCAGACCCTCAGTAAGGATATTAAAAGTTGTGTCTAAATGGGTAGTGGATCTTCTGATAGTACCCTATAACTTTTATGATCTGACAGTAGGCGTCTGCATTCAATCGCATACTCAGCCTTATTAAGTACAACTATGTTACCCCCTTTGTCTGAGGGCTTGATCTCGATCAGAGGGTCTTGTTCTAAATCATACAGTGCGATGCGTTGTAGATATGTAAGGTTCTATCTCTTAGTTTTCATTGGTAGTTTCATGATGTCTGCTGTTACAATTTTTACGAAGACATCCACGTTTGAACAGGATTCGGAGAGGGGAGTGAAGGTGGATGAGCTTTTAAGGTCCGTGAAGGGACCCTCTCCTGGAGTCCTATTGCATTCTGCAACTAAATCCTCCAACATGTCTATTTGTTCAAGTTCCCTATTTGTCAAATTCTCTAGTGATGTCCCCTGTATTAAGTTATGTCTCCGTCTCTGAAAAAATTTATGAGGTAGAAGCTTCCTAGAAAATAAGTTTAAATCCTTTATTCAGTCGAACTGAACTAAATCACATGTAGGGGAGAAAGATAAACCTTTACTAAGTACTTCTAAATGATGAATATCGAGTACCTTCTTAGAAAGGTTAATTATCTGTTTCTTTTCTTCCGCCCCGTTCTCCTTTGTTGTCCCTGTGGTTGTTAACCCCATACTTCTCTGTCTCTTAGGGACACTCCCCTTCCCCCGCATTGTCTTCCATGACCTGGCTGGATGTAACTCCCTCTCCCTCCTAAAAAAGGAAACTCAAGGTATTGGGGGTCCAGTTCCACTAGGATCAGAATAGGGGGGTCCCTCTCCCTGAGTGTCGGGGTCGGTGTCACTCGCAAAATGTTCCCACTCTGTTGAGGATTCTAAAGGTACTGGAGTATACTTCTTTCTAGATGCTTTAATTTTGTAACGGAAGATATTACCTTCCTTAAAATCTATTGAATCCCTAATAATTTTTTTCTGCTTCCTGATTTTGATGTCAGATTTCAGTTTATCAATGTTTGTTTGGAGTTTTTTCTCTAAATCACTAAATTCTTCCTGGCCATTCCAGGTCTCAATATCTTTTCTTAACTGATCAATATTGGTGTTAGTTTTTACTAATTTTTCTTTCTCATGTTCCAAAAGAAGTGTCATTAATTTAAGTGAACATTTCAGAAGTTCAGCTTCCCAAGCCTTGTGGAAGGTCTCATCTGTATGGTATTTGGAGGGGGCCAGATTTAATCTTAGGCCTTGGGGGACAAGATCAAGTCTAAGATAATTCTGTAGGCTAGTGATTTCCCACAAAATTCTGGCTTGTAGTTTCATTGCCTTCTCCAAATCATTGAAGAAACTCTTGATGTCATTTTGGCCAGAACTGAGGGGGTAAATCAATGTCCAAAGAAAAAACTGTAGTGGCTTCATTCTGCCATGCATCAAAATCAGGTGTTGTGGACAAAAAGCCTGCCATACAAATATGTAGAGAATAGTATCTCAGAGTAAATGGATACGGTGATCAAAAAGTATCAACTATACAGAACACCTCGAAGATCTAAATCAAAACGATGTACTACTTCTGGGAAGCTGGCAAAGAGAAATAAAACAAGTTCTTATAAGCATA
Organism: Ascaphus truei; assembly: GCA_036426205.1. Taxonomy (NCBI): domain Eukaryota; kingdom Metazoa; phylum Chordata; class Amphibia; order Anura; family Ascaphidae; genus Ascaphus; species Ascaphus truei. Next base: position 27,093 of record WSYH01002559.1, read on the forward strand.
CTGTAGGCGGACGCTCACAGAGGTACACAATGGAGACTTTTATAAGGTGAAATTATAACGAGGCTTTATTTGCCTTTTCCTTAAATCAGGAAACCATCCAAACAAGGGGGAAACAACCGCTTCTATTAACTTGGGAGTGGTTTCTAGTGAAATACTATGCAATTACAACTCCCTTATTAAGCATGTCTCCCAGCCCCAAACACATAGCATGAAATGAACAGACATAAAAAGTCTTGTTAATAAAAGTCTTATCTGTTAGCTGGCTGCTGTAGGGGAAGCTTCTCTGCTCTCCTGGAACCGCACCCGTGTGTGCACAGAAAATTCAGCATCCAGGTTTAGAAGTTCTTATTTGTCGCTCCAGAGATCTGTGTTCTCTTGGTCAGTCTCTCCTGGGAGACTCAAGAACTTCTGCTCTGTCTCCAAAGTTCAGCTCACACGTGAGCTAAGGAGTCTTCCTTCCTGTCCCAAAAGGACAGGCTTTTGTAAGCAATCAGGCAGGTGGTGTTTTTTAATTGACTACCAGCAGTTAACCACCACACTGCTGGATTTGAGGCACATTACCTGAACAGGGATAACTCCCCTGTTACACATACATATACGAAAACAGAATATATTGCCACTCTCCAATTGTATAGAACCTTTTTAAATGTAGGGTGCATACGGGAATAATAAACACATAAAGAAGGAGAAGGTTTATGAGAGTAACCCAAAAAGAATCCTATCTGCACTCACTAACAATAATAAATAGCTAGGAAAAATTAAATCCTTCGGAGTGGCCCTTTCGCCATTTAGTAAATATATTAAAATAGTTTTAGTTCAGTTCGATTGTATAAAGGATTTAAACTTATTTTCTAGGAAGCTTCTACTACATAAATTTTTTCAGAAACGGAGACATAACTTAATACAGGGGACTTCACTAGAGAATTTGACAAATAGGGAACTTGAACATATAGACATGTTGGAGGATTTAGTTGCAGAATGCAATAGGACTCCAGGAGAGGCTCACTTCACGGACCTTAAAAGCTCATCCACCTTCACTCCCCCCTCCGAATCCTGTTCAAACGTGGAAGTCTTTGTAAAAATTGTATCACACGATCCAGGGGGAGCATAGGGAAAAAACACATAAAAAATGCTCTAAGTGCAGAAATATGAACAGTGCTGGGATTAACCCTATATAGCTTGGCTCTTGTGTTATTCCTACTCACAAGAAGATAGTAGTTTTCAGGCAATAGAGATCAATAAACTGATAATGCATGTCACTGGCTCTTGTACCTCATGGGATGTACCTCAGCGAGAGAGGGAGAAGAAAACACATAGTACAGATCTGTCGTTATGACCCTTTATAAAAAATCTGTTAAAATACACACTTACAGTGTATCAAAATAAAAACAGCATTGATAGCTATAAAAGCTAAAGTGACGCGGCTTGGACGAAGATAGACAGCGTCTCTCACTGGACTCCTGAGGAAGCCGATCCAATGAACAGGCGAAACGCATAGAGTGGTACTGCCTACAATGTGACACAGCTGGGGAAGAGGACTCCTGGGCATCCCACGCATACACCAACGATCCGCTGTAACGTCGCGGCCAGAAGTAACGACATAGTCTCGCGACCGGAAGTGAGGCAGCGTCATCCGACAACGGAGGTGGTGATCGAATTGGAGCTCCAGACAGAGGCGGTGTGGTGAGAGACTGTTCTATATCGTCCAAGCCGCGTCACTTTAGCTTTTATAGCTATCAATGCTGTTTTTATTTTGATACCGCTGTAAGTGTGTATTTTACCAGATTTTTTATAAAGGGTAATACTGACAGATCTGTACTATTGTGTTCTTCTCCCTCTCTCCTGAGTACATCCCGTGAGGTACAAGAGCCCGTGGACATCCATCAGTTTATTGATCTCTATTGCCTGAAAACTACTATCTTCTTGTGAGTAGGAATAAAACAAGAGCCAGCAATATAGGGTTCACCAGCACTGTTCATATTTCTGCACTTAGAGCGTTTTTTTGTTTGTTTTCCTATGCTCCCCCTGATCGTGTGATACAAAGTTCTACTCTTTGGGGAAGTGAAACAACCCACCAGAGGGTTGAAGCAGAGGGGTATTACTTTAATTTTCTTATCACTTGTGAGTCATATATTGCACAGTTATATCACATCGAGTCACTTGATATATTTTAGGGCTTAGCGCCTTGTTTACACCTTTTTGCTGTACATTTGTAAAAATTGTAACAGCAGACATCATGAAACTACCAATGAAAACTAAGAGACAGAACCTTACATATCTACAACGCATCGCACTGTATGATTTAGAACAAGACCCTCTGATCGAGATCAAGCCCTCAGACAAAGGGGGTAACATAGTTGTACTTATAAGGATGAGTATGCGATTGAATGCAGATGCCTACTGTCAGATCATAAAAGTTATAGGGTACTATCAGAAGATCCCACTACCCTATTTAAGACACAACTTTTTAATATCCTTACTGAGGGTCTGAATAATAAGGTCATTTCCAAGAAGGAATTGGAGTTTATCATGGTGAAATGTCCTCAAATTGCCACATTTTACCATTTGCCGAAACTACATAAAAATAAATTGCCACCTCCCGGGAGACCAATTGTCTCGGGAGTTGGCAATTTAACGGCAAATGCAAGTAATATCTGGATGTTGTGCTTCGTCCATTTGTGATTCACTGCCATCTTTTCTAAGAGACACGAAGGATGTCCGTTGAGACTGGAAGATGTTGTGGTGAGTCCCGACACCACTTCTTGTGGGACTGGATGTCGAGGGGTTATATACAAGTATCCCCCACCCAGTCGGTCTTAAAGCTGGATACATTTCCTTATTCAGCGTTAACTGCTACACCTAATGATTTTGTCATCCAATTGCTAGATTTTGTATTAACAAGGAACTACTTCCTATTTGATCAGAAGGTCTATCATCAGATCCAGGCACTGCTATGGGGACCACCTGCGCTTCCACCTATGCCATGTATACTAGGCTGGTGGAAGACAGTGGTCTTCAGCGATGCCCTGTATGAGTCACTAGAGACGATGAATGGTTGGGCCGCTACACACATCGTTCATTTTTTATGGAGCGGCCCTAAACACCTCCTAAACCAATTTATCAACGTATTAAATACTAATGACCATAATCTGAAACTAACTATGGAAGTGAATGAAACACCCTTAATTCTTGGACTTGACTATTCTAAACAAGTAGATGGCAATGACTACTACAATTTATAGAAAACTACAGAAACCAATAGCCTCTATGTCAGACAGCCATCACCCACAACTAGTTAAAAACATACCCACTGGCCAATTCCTAGGTTGTGCAGGAACTGCTCAACCTGATCAGGAATCAAGAAACAGCGGTGGATATTACTCAAGATTTGTTGAGCGTGGTTTTTCCAAGAACTCTATACATAGCCTATACAAGGGAAAGAAACATCACGTACACATCTCTTGGGAGATAGACAACAATTGAATTCACAGGAAGACAAAACCATAAGATATATTGGCACTTTCAGCAACCAGTGGAACGAACTACGCAGTATTTTTAACAAACACTGGCACATTTTGAGGAATGATCCTGATCTAAGGCAGGTGTTGAAGGAAAGACCAACTAGACCTGTAGAAGGGCGAAAAATTTGACATACAGGTTAATACATAGGCATTTTTCAATCAAAACACCAAGAACTTGATTAGGCGACAGGAGACCAATTGGGTCATACCCATGCGGCCGATGCCGAGCGTGTCCCTTCATGAAGATCACAAAGAGTATCCCAGACCAACTAGACACCAAACACAACTCATTAATAGTTTTATTAACTGTTTAACAGTGGGCGTATTCTATCTCATCATCACTGCAGATGTGGTATCGATATGTGGGTAAAACCCATAGAGCATTAAGGTTAGGGTCCTCGAACATTTGGGATCAATAAGGAACACCCAAGATACTCCAGTCCCACCCACATCCATGATCACATAATGGTGATCCACAATATCTAAACGTTCTGTTGGAGTAGCACTCTTACCGTGGGGTCCCCATAAGGAATTGGGATAAACGCCTGATGCAGCGTGAATGCCAATGGATCTTCACTCCAGACGCTACAACAACCCACGGACTCAATGGGGGATATATTTTTCCGCATTTTTATGATCTGTTACCTTTACATATATCCCACATTTTTGGGTAGCTTTTATGTCACACATTGTAATTTTGATTAGTCATTCATGTCAATAGTAGATGTAAATTAACATCTAACTACTTAGACCCTTGATGCAGTAACGTCAACATTCCAACAATGAGGTTCACTTATACAAAATCTTTGGTTAGTCTTTATGACACATACCCTAAATTGTGTGAGGTATTCATGTGTCATTTAGGACATTACATTCTCCACTATTTCCTATTTTTTATGCAGTAATGCTCTCATGCTAGTGACTACTAGGTTAATATTTTCACATATTACCATATTTTTATGGATCCGGGTATACAGTTGGGGTTTTAAACTCCATATGACTGTTTTGACCTATAGGCGTCATTAAGATCATACACTCCTACGAGTTTATACATCACCCTCTACACCTTTGCCTATTGTTATTTGATGCTTTGATGGAGATAGTGAGATGATACATATTCATCTGAGATGTGATATGTCACCACAGGTTATTCCCCCAACATTGTTCAATGGTTTCCTATGCATTATACATCTCGCAGCATCTTTATTAGACCCTATGGTATACTACTTCTGTTAATAATGAGGTCAGAGTGACACTCATTTCAGTCCAAAAGATTGCTACAGCGACAAGGACAGTAACATACCTAAATTTATATGCAGAACATAATAGGCACACAAAGTGTTAATATGGTAAATGCAGTAGCCATATTATGTCTGCATCATCCATCTTCACTGGTGTTGATGGGCCCCTTCGAAAGACACACCTCTGGCCATTCTACATAAAACACTAGGGATATGGTCTTTTCTTTGTATTCCCATTACCTTGAGAAAGCGCTAGGTGGCGCGAAACGTACGTCGGTGGTTTTATGACGTCCTCTATGTGACGTCATCAGGGAGTGCGGGTACGGAACGGCGAGTGGAAGCTTCGCTATAACATCTAAGACGCCAGGTTGTATATCTCCTTAGTAATGCCGCATTGATTATGTGCCCGGTACGTGTATGTAACTGTTGAGAGTTGTTTACTAGCTAACAGTGGTTAGAAGAGCGTAGAGACTGCCATCCATATATACTGTTAAAGCTGTGTTATATTGATTGACAGGAGGTTAACAGCGGCGGTACCCCCTCTGTAGGGAGCGTCATAACGCATCAGTTTTTCAAGAACACACTATGAATAAACTGACCTTAATACCAATATAGGTATATGATACATATACACTTTACTAAGCAAAGGGTATATAGCGGTTTTTGAGATTTGTCCTATAGGAGCATTGTTTTCATACTTATTGTATACATTTGTCCCTCATCTCACTAGATGGTGACACCGTTATGATTACAAGTTAAATTGATCACTCACCTTCCTGTACCTACCCCCTGTTTTCTTTAATAATTTATTTTGGTTCTTTGCATACTTTAAATAAACTATTTAATATATTATACTAAATGGTGATGGGCCGCCCCTCCCAAGGATTGATTTTTTCCTAGTCATTTATTATTGTTAGTGAGTGCAAATAGGATTCTTTTTGGGTTACTCTCATAACCCTTCTCCTTCTTTATATTAAAAAGAACCAACCTCAACAATTTAAGTTTCCTTCCATTTTGTGTCTGGGTTTTTGATTAAAAAATAATATTGCATAACAAACCTTCCCTGTACCACTGGGACACATCAAAGGCAGTAGTCAGATTATAATGTGACTCACTTCTGCAGCATGTGACAGTGTTGTAAACTACTAACAATGCATAATCATGAAGCGTGTAATCATTATAAATCTAGTGTCCCTTGTAACAAGTACTGTTAGTCATTTTTTCATACAAAATAATAAGTTCTTAAGAAAAAGGTTAGGCAGAAACATATTCTTTAGTGAAAATGGCATTACAGCCCTGTCACTAATGCCAGCCTGTTCATACTGTACAATCCAGGTTTTTTCTTTACTGCTTTGGGCACCAATGGAAATTGCAAACAGCTTTAAAATGTCAAGGATTCACTAGGGGCATTACAGTTTTTCAGTCATGAAGGTAATACATATTTGTCTCATTACTGTCAACAGAACAACATTATTCCATAGATAGTAATGACTCATATGTCATAACTCATTGAAGACATACAGTAGCTACAGATAACCTCTTGGAGGCCAGAGGAAACTCTGTTTTACACATTCTTTGAATGAAATTGTTAACAAAAGATAAGGGGAAACTATTTGCTTTCACAGTGTTAAGTATCTGCATAGTTAAATATTATACAGATATTGCAAGACTTTCTGTCTTCGGAGATGCAAATGATAAATCTTAAAGCCGTGGTTGTGCTGTGGGCAGTCCATGATTCCAGGTCAGACTGTCTGTAGTGATAATCCTCCAGCGCTGGAGCAGTCGGTGTCCTGTGGCTTGCTTCACTGCTGAAAACAGTGAATCTTGCTACATCTGTACGTGTAAGATTTCAGTTATCCACACGCATTGAAAGGTGTGAAGTGTGATTTTTAATGTTTGTTACAAATAACACAACCTATAAATTAAAGGTAATACTTTTGCTTTAAATTATATTTTACATCGTTTTTAATATGGGTTTATTATGGTTCGTTCGTATATTATGATCTAATATTCGTTACCAACAAAAATCATATAATCTCGCATTAACATCCTTATATTTAAATAAATATGACCATTATTAAATAATGCCATTCAATTTTTAAAAAAATGGTTTCAGATATTTTAACCGTAAATTAATCTGAAAGTCCTCCAGTGGATATGTGATTAGATAATGTATTTGGCATATTTACAGTACTACAGATGCAGCAGCCATTATTAGAACATTTCACAGAGCCGTTTTCATGTGCTCTGCTGTATTCCACACGGCATTCATGCCTGTGTTTACCGCGGTTGATTTGTTTGAATATCATGGATTCTGATTTCTTTGGGTGCAAGTCTTCGCGTATCTGTGATAGAAATTAATGAATTGTAATGTGTACAGTACTGTGCTACTGTGTCAATTTGCAGATGTTTAAAAACAGAACACTAAAATGCCATTTTCTGCACTCGATAAAACGAGTCAAAACGCGTCTTAAGGCAGTAAGGTTGGAAGAAATCATGTTCCATGACATGGGTATTCTGAGGTATACAATGTGTGAAATGTTCAAATAACGGCCAGTGCATCAGTATGCAGAAAATTGAAATATTTGCTAAATTGTATCTAATTATGAAACAAAAAAGTGTCTGGGTCAACGCTTCCATAAATTATATATTCTGGATGGGGAAGTGCCAAAAAGAAAAATATATGAATAAAGTGAATAAATACAATAAATCATAAACAGTGACAAGGTGATAAATGTGCAAGTTAGCCAATAATAAAACCTTCACTCAAACCCTTAAACAAGGAACTGTTTCACAAGTTCTTACTGTAGGTGTAGACAGTTCTCTTGCAAAGAATTAGGAGAGCGTAGGACAGCACTATAAAAAAATGGAAAAAAAGGAAAACAATAGCATAATAACATAAAACCATGTTAGCTCCAGAAATGGGCAAAGTCTTCTTGAGTGAGTACTCACATTATACAAGATAAAGTCAGGCATATCACACATACTGTATGAAGTAACTTCTTGTTGAATCAGGTTGATATGGAGGATCTCAGAAGATGTAAAGGGAGAGACACAATGGTTCAGATTGCATAACAAATGTATTTGTGACCACGTTAAAACCTAAAGATTTTAAACTTACAATAAGTGCATTCTTTAGCGCAGTAATAAAACTTAAACCAGACATGAGTCAGATCTCCTAATAGGAGACTTTCCCCACCACCTCCATGGATTAGAATGTCGGCATCTCAGAGTCTCAGGGTCCGATTCACCAGGCAGCGATAAAATCGGTGCTTTTGCGTCCGACTATTGGGCTTATGCACTAGGCGCCGAAAAAAAGAATTGACGGGCTGTTTAAATAGCCAGTTTTGACAGTGTTGCTATCATGGTATGCAGAAAGCCCAGAATACCTGTGATAGCAACATTTGCAAAACTGGCGAGTAGCCGGCGATGTGATGATCGCCTCTCTGAAAAGTGCTCACTCTGCGATTTATTTCTGCTTCAAAGAGAGCGCCACCTCTCCCTGCACAAATATCACCAGAGATCAATTTTTTTTATATAAAATATAATACTAGTGTATTGTAGCAGGGATCTCCAGAGCAGAACCTCGTTAATTTGAGGTCAAGGGGCCCCCTGCTTTCCGAGATACAGGCCCTGTTATGGGGTGCTGGTGTGATGGTAGGGGGTATCCAGGCTCTCAAATAAAGGTTAATCCTGTTTTGGTTACCCCTGATCCGTGTATAAAGGTCCAAGAGAGTTAGCTCTTTGGCCCAGTAACATTGTATCTTTTCAAGGTATTGCCTGTAATAAAAGTCTTTTTTGAGTTTTTCCCTTTCCGGGCATGTAAGCAAGCAGGGATTGTTAGTGTATGAGTTTTGGGGGCGGGTTTGTGGAGGATCTGTTAACATGTGCCTAGGAGGTTGGGGTCCGGAGTTGTCTGTTCCCTCATAAATGGACAAGGAATCATGCCTGATTCCCAGATATATGTAGGCACATTGTCCAGGCAATATCTGCCCTTGAAAATGCAAGCGCGACTCACCACTAGGGTAAAGAAATGCCCGGGCGCTCTCAATTAAGTGAATAAACATTTTGAAGAAAACAGGAATATACTACCTTCCTGAGGGGGGGGGGGGGAATCTTCCCCTGGATTTGGAGTTTCCTCCAACTCAACCTGGATATATCCAGATCCTTGACATAGACAAAACAAAAAGGAGGATTGGGGAGCACAGAAATTGCACAGATCCTAAACAAATGGATATATGTCTGGAGCAGGATGAGGATGTATAAAAATGAGAAAAAAGCTCAAGGTATATGGCAACCCCAGTCAAAGCATTGCTGCGCTCGTGATGGGGGGGGGAGGGGGATAAACGTGATAAAAAGTCCAAAATATAATAACACTCACACGGCTCTGTGTGAGCGCTGGTGCGTAAAGGTGTCTTTTGTCCTTCGGTGATGTGTGGAACATCAAGACCCGGGTACCTCCTTCCCAGCTGCATCCTTAATGGTTGTTCCTATTGGACCATCTTCCCCTCGATATGGATGTAAACACAAGTACAGCAGAATCAATTTAGAGCTGGAATATTTTGTGATGGAACCTGGGGGGTTGGGTGACCCTAACCTCACTGCGAACACTTACATCGGGCAATGGGATGGATGACAAATGGCTCTCGCAGACAGACACTCTCTCTCTCTCGCAGACAGACACTCTCTCGCAGAAAGACACCCGCTCTCTCAGACAGAGGGGAGTGGAGGAGGGGAGAGGAAAGGCAGGAAATCCGTGCAGGCAGCTCCCTGCACACACACACACACAAATAAATACACACACACACACAAATAAATAAATATACACACACACACACAAATAAATACACACACACACACACAAATAAATACACACACACACACACAAATAAATACACACACACACACGCACACACAAATAAATACACACACACACACACACACAAATAAATACACACACACACAAATAAAATACACACAAATAAATACACACACACACACAAATAAATACACACACACAAATAAATACACACACACACAAATAAATACACACACACACAAATAAATACACACACAAACACACACACAAATAAATACACACACACACAAATAAATACACACACACACAAATAAATACACACACACACATACAAATAAATACACACTCACACACACACAAATAAATACACACACACACAAATAAATACACACACAGATAAATACACACACACACACAAATAAATACACACACACACACACACACACACAAATACACACACACACACACACATATACACACATTGAAGAGCAGTGGAGAACAGAGGCAGCGACGGATGTGAGGGGGGCAGGGGGGTTGGCGGGGAGGAGATCCGTGCAGGCAGCTCCCTGAACACAGTCACTGGGCAGGCAAATGTACAACACTCCCCTCCCTCTCCCTTCTAATATCACCCCCCTACCTTCTCCTATCATCCGAGGCAGAAGGGGACAGGACACCGTGCAGACAGAGGAGCAGGAAGGCAGACACACACACTCACCGTGTGCTTTGCACAAAGCCCCGCCCCCGGCTTCCTCTCTGCCTGCAGCCAATCCCCTGCGGCCCGGCCGGCATGAAGCAGTGATGGTGGGGAGGGATGATCAGAGGGATGGTGGGGAGGATAATTGCGGCTCCCCTCTAGGCAAACTGCGGCGCACCAGGGCACTGGGGCGCACAGATTGGGAACCACTGCTCTAAACACTTATACGGCCTTGTGCAAATGCTGTCACATCAAGGTTTCTTTTGGTCTTCTCCTCTTTTCTTGTGTTGTTTTTCTTCTACTCCTCGTTCTTTGATGCGGTATAACCCTCGGGATAAATGAATGAATAGATGTATAAAGGTAAGTAATAGATAATAATATCAGAACTCTGAATATATATAGAAAAGCAGAAAAGACTGCAATCACTCACACAGGCACATGTGAGTGCAGTCTTAGGGGAGGTTTCTTTATCTTTTGCAATCACAGAAGTCCCTCAAATGTAGACTCTTTATTATATTAAATAAACAGTGGGAATTGAAAGTGAAATATAATAACAGAATACTATTACTCACACGGCCAAGTGTGAGTGCACACTTGGATTGGTATCTTGGTAATCCTCCTGCGAGCTCCAAACAGTAATCCAAAGATATAAGGGTAAATGATTCATTCCCCGGGAAATTATATGGACAAGGATAAGTCTCTTACACTGGGTAAAAGGCCAAGGTCTTTATTTAAAAACGAATTAAAACAATGAAGCAATAAAACAAAAAAGTGCTAAGAACTAAAAGAGTTAGAAGCACTAAAACAAGTGAACAGCCAGTCCTTTAGGAAGATAGTACAGGGCGCTTGGTGCGCAGCTAACTGTGTCCGCGTCCGGATACAGTGCTGTGCCTCGGTTGTCCCACTTCGGACTGTGGCTGTGAAAGATAAAAAAACTAGGGGGTTTCGAGCTATGCGTTTCACCCTTTCTTGGGCTTCCTCAGGCTCCGTAGATAGGAAGGATGTGGCTCGTGACGGTATATATACACTTCGGCTAACCAATCCCCTACACCCCCAATTGTCTGCCATCTGGTGTATAATTTGTGCAAATACGCATCGGATAGACCTCTCATAAAAGAGAGATGTACCTACTGGTGGTCTGCGTAATTAACCCTCTATTTAAATCTCCATTAATGGTTAAAAATGCTTTAAAAATGTCTAATAGTGATACATCGTTGGCTTAGTAATAGACAAATTGAAACTGAAATCGTAACGTGCTAAACATGTGAACATTCCTAATAATTTCTATATAAATATAATTCTGTGATGACCTAACTTGATGGTGGACATTATTGTTGGTGATAAGAAAAAAGACAAATCACATGCAATGTGATTAATAAATATTGACTATATGTGTATAAACCTAAGTGAATGAAATACTAACAATACTAATAATGTACCATTTGGTACCAAGTGGACATGTGGTGATTCCTAACAATTCATATATAAATATACAAAAAAATCAAAAATCTATAGTGACCTAATTTAATAGTGAACATTATTAATTGATAATCAATTGAAATCAGATCACATACAATGTGATTGACATAAAGTGACTATACATATCAGAATTTAGATAAATTAAATATACCATTAATGATGAAGGTCTTAATCAACATAACATAGTGATAAAGTGAATTTATAACTAACATCAATAATTTATACAAAAAATCTTAAACTACAAATTTAAATACTATATACTCCTATGATGGTATATAAAAAGTATCAAATATTTTAAAAACTCAATGGCAATACCCCATACATATTTGGGTATAAAATAAGAGATTTAATTAATTCGTTGGTGTGATCTGGAAAAAGACACAAAAATCAATGTTAATCCATTTATCTAATAGTCATTAAAAATTAAAATTAAAAATGATACCAAAGGATATATAAACCATGTATTATTTGTTTTACTCTGTGCCCAGGACATACTTGAAAACGAGAGGTAACTCTCAATGTATTACTTCCTGGTAAAATATTTTATAAATAAATAAATAAATCTGTTGATAGGAAATGGCATTACTCATTACGGACATGTTATCTCTCGAATCTCATGCCTAAGTGATGAATGAGTGTTGGTGAGGTGGTTGGACGTATTGGTAACTAGATGAAGGCTCCCAGGTCTATATCAATATTTAGACCCAAGGGAGTCAATGTTTTCAATCTGTATATCCAATACATTTCACGTTGACAGAGTTTTTTGAGTCTGTCCCCACCCCTCCAATGTGAATCCACTCTCTCTATTCCCTTAAAAGTAAGGCCTTCTGGGTTCCATTCATTGAGCAAGCTGAAATGTCTAGAGACATTGTGAGTCATCACCTGCTTGCATATATTTCCCACGTGCTCCAACACGCGGACCCTCAGAGATCTTGAGGTACGGCCTACGTATTGAAGGCCACATGCGCACGCAAGCAGGTAGACCACAAACTCTGTTCGACAAGTAATCAATTGTTTAACTTTAAAAATTCTCCTTAGTAGTATGAGAAACAAATTCCGTCCTATCTCCCTTTACTGCCTGCTTGCAGGCTTTGCAGCCGAAACAGCCAAAGAAACCTACTGGAGGCGGTAACCAATGTTGAACATCTGTTGTGGTTTCTCTCCTAAAGACACTTGGTGCCAATTTTCCTTTAATGCCTTTCTAAAGATCACCTTAGGTGCAGGAGGGATATGTCCCTTCAAAATAGGGTCCATCTGGACTATATGCCAATGTTTTTTTATAATTTCTTTAATCTTAATGGCATCTGTACTATAATTCGTAATAAATGATGTTGAAAAACTAGTGTCTTTGTTCTTTATTGTTGGTTTTAATAACTGATCTCTTGGGATCAATTTCGTCTTTTCGAATGCTGTATCTACTAGATTCATAGCCTCTTTCTAGGAACCTCACCTGTAGGGTTTGGGCCTGTTCTTGGAATGTTTCTGAAGCTGTACAATTCCTCTTAATTCTGCGTAGTTGGCCATAGGGGATGTTATTAAGCCACTTGGGGTGGTGGCAGCTAGAGGTGAGTAGATAGTTGTTAGCGTCTGTGGGTTTGAAGAAGGTTTTCGTTTTTAATGTTTTATTCTCTACATATATGGTAAGGTCTAAGAAATGAATGGTGTTTCTACTTTGTTCTGAAGTGAACTCTAGATTGACTTCATTATTATTAATGTATTGAATACATTTTCCATAATCGCCCTCGTTCCCCTTCCATAGGAACAGCACATCATCTATGTAGAGATGCCAGGAGACGGGATTTGCGCCAAACGGATGGTCGGACCGGGATAATCTTAACAGAGAGGAAAAAGAAGCCCTTAAGATACTGGCAGAGGACAGGCCCATCACCATCAAACCAGCGGATAAGGGTGGAGGAGTGGTGGTGATGGATACCGAGTATTACCTCCAAGAAGCAGGTCGTATATTGGGTGATGCAGGGACTTACCAGAAATTAAATGGAGATCCGATGATCAAACACAAACAAGACTTGGATGTAATTTTAGAAAGGTGGAAATCTTTAGGAATTTTAAATAAAAAAGAATGGGGCTATTTACATCATGATAAACCCATCCTACCCATTTTTAACTTTCTACCAAAAATTCATAAGTGCCTGGAAACCCCACCAGGGAGACCGATTATATCAGGCATCGGCTCCCTCACCCAGAACCTGTCAGATTACCTAGACATTTTTCTTCAGAAATATGCTGTCACTAGTAGGTCTTACCTGAAAGATACCACGCGAGTTCTAAATATTTTAAGTGGAATTGAATGGCAAGAAGATTTAATATTGGCTACTGCACCGACACACTTTATTCGAGCAAATACCCAGTATGTACCTGGCAGATACCTGGAATGCGCCGCTCCTCACCTCTGACAAGCCCCGTTGTGTTTGCCTTCCCAGCCTGGGTTCATGCCTGGCTGACGGGCGGCTGATCTGTTAAATGATAATGATTAGGATTTAATAGGCTGCAATGCTTCGCGTGTCTACCAGATGGCATAAATTCATGAATTGTAATGCAGTATATATATATATATATACTGTGCAGTATTGCAGCCAGCGGGAATAAAATGCTTCAATCCCTGCTTGGAAAATACCTCAATGCACTCGGGCAGAAAACAGTCACAAACCTCAATACACCCGGGTATACCCGAATTCGTGGGACTAGCCGAGCTCGAATAAAGTGTGTCGCCAGTGTACCTGTGACGTCAAAGCCCTATACACTTGTATTAAACACACGGACGGGGAAGGAGCAATAGAAAGAGCTATTTTAAGAGACACTAATATTTTAGAGGAGCAACGTACGTACATACTAGATAGTATAGGTTTTATTTTACGCCACAATGCCTTCTGGTTCAATGGTGATATATTTCTCCAGCTGTGTGGCACTGCTATGGGGACGAGATTTGCGCCCATTTTTGCTAACATCTTTATGGCGGATTGTGAGGACAATACCATCTGGTCCGACCATCCGTTTGGCGCAAATCTCGTCTCCTGGCATCGCTACATAGATGATGTGCTGTTCCTATGGAAGGGGAACGAGGGCGATTATGGAAAATGTATTCAATACATTAATAATAATGAAGTCAATCTAGAGTTCACTTCAGAACACAGTAGAAACACCATTCATTTCTTAGACCTTACCATATATGTAGAGAATAAAACATTAAAAACGAAAACCTTCTTCAAACCCACAGACGCTAACAACTATCTACTCACCTCTAGCTGCCACCACCCCTTGTGGCTTAATAACATCCCCTATGGCCAACTACGCAGAATTAAGAGGAATTGTACAGATTCAGAAACATTCCAAGAACAGGCCCAAACCCTACAGGGGAGGTTCCTAGAAAGAGGCTATGAATCTAAATTAGTAGATACAGCATTCGAAAAGACGAAATTGATCCCAAGAGATCAGTTATTAAAACCAACAATAAAGAACAAAGACACTAGTTTTTCAACATCATTTATTACGAATTATAGTACAGATGCCATTAAGATTAAAGAAATTATAAAAAACATTGGCATATACAGGTAGTCCAGATGGACCCTATTTTGAAGGGACATATCCCTCCTGCACCTAAGGCGATCTTTAGAAAGGCACCAAGCATTAAAGGAAAATTGGCACCAAGTGTCTTTAGGAGAGAAACCACAACAGATGTTCAACATTGGTTACCGCCTCCAGTAGGTTTCTTTGGCTGTTTCGGCTGCAAAGCCTGCAAGCAGGCAGTAAAGGGAGATAGGACGGAATTTGTTTCTCATAATACTAAGGAGAATTTTAAAGTTAAACAATTGATAACTTGTCGAACAGAGTTTGTGGTCTACCTGCTTGCGTGCCCATGTGGCATTCAATACGTAGGCCGTACCTCAAGATCTCTGAGGGTCCGCGTGTTGGAGCACGTGGGAAATATACACAAGCAGGTGATGACTCACAATGTCTCTAGACATTTCAGCTTGCTCCATGAAGGGAACCTAGAAGGCCTTACTTTTAAGGGAATAGAGAGAGTGGATTCACATTGGAGGGGTGGGGACAGACTCAAAAAACTCTGTCAACATGAAACGTATTGGATATACAGATTGAAAACATTGACTCCCATGGGTCTAAATATTGATATAGACCTGGGAGCCTTCATCTAGTTACCGATACGTCCAACCACCTCACCAACACTCATTCATCACTTAGGCATGAGATATGAGAGATAACATGTCCGTAATGAGTAATGCCATTTCCTATCAACAGATATCCTTTGGTATCATTTTTAGTGACTTTTAGATAAATGGATTGACATTGATTTTTGTGTCTTTTTCCAGATCACACCAACGAATTCATTAAATCTCTTATTTTATACGCAAATATGTATGGGGTATTGCCATTGAGTTTTTAAAATATTTGATACGTTTTATATACCATCATAGGAGTATATAGTATTTAAATTTGTATTTTAAGATTTTTTGTATAAATTATTGATGTTAGTTATAAATTCACTTTAACATTATATTAGGTTGATTATGACCTTCATCACTAATGGTATATTTAATTTATCTAAATTCTGATATGTATATTCACTTTATGTCAATCACATTGTATCTGATCTGATTTCCATTGATTATCAATTAATAATGTTCACTATTAAATTAGGTCACTATAGAATTTTCATTTTTTGTATATTTATAAATAAATTGTTAGGAATCACCACATGTCCACTTGGTACCAAATGGTACATTATTAGTATTGTTAGTATTTCAATCACTTAGGTTTATACACATATAGTCAATATTTATTAATCACATTGCATGTGATTTGTCTTTTTTCTTATCACCAACAATAATGTCCACCACCAAGTTAGGTCATCACAGAATTTTATTTATATAGAAATTATTAGGAATGTTCACATGTTTAGCACGTTACGATTTCAGTTTCAATTTGTCTATTACTAAGCCAACGATGTATCACTATTAGACATTTTTAAAGCATTTTTAACCATTAATGGAGATTTAAATAGAGGGTTAATTACGCAGACCACCAGTAGGCACATCTCTCTTTTATGAGAGGTCTTTCCGATGCGTATTTGCACAAATTATACACCAGATGGCAGACAATTGTGGTGTAGGGGATTGGTTAGCCGAAGTGTATATATACCGTCACTAGCCACATCCTTCATATCTACGGAGCCTGAGGAAGCCCAAGAATGGGTGAAACGCGTAGCTCGAAACCCCCTAGTTTTTTTTAACTTTCACAGCCACTGTCCGGAGTGGGACAATGGAGGCACAGCACTATATCCGGACGCGGACACAGTTAGCTGTGCACCACGCGCCCTGTACTATCTTCCTAAAGGACTGGCTGTTCACTTGTTTTAGTGCTTCTAACTCTTTTAGTTCATAGCACTTTTTTGTTTTATTGCTTCATTGTTTTAATTCGTTTTTAAATTAAGACCTTGGCCTTTTACCCAGTGTAAGAGACTTATCCTTGTCCATATTATCCCGGGGCAGGAATCATTTACCCTTATATCTTTGGATTACTGTTTGGAGCTCGCAGGAGGAGTACCAAGATACCAATCCAAGTGTGCACTCACACTTGGCCATGTGATTAATTGTATTCTGTCATTATATTTCACTTTCAATTCCCAATGTTTATTTAGTATAATAAAGAGTCTACATTTGAGGGACTTCTGTGCTTGCAGAAGATAAAGAAAACTCCCCTAAGACTGCACTCACACGTGCCCGTGCAGTCTTTTCTGCTTTTCTATATATATTCAGAGTTCTGATATTATTATCTATTACTTACTGTTATTCATCTATTCATTTATCCCGAGGGTTATACCACATCAAAGAATGAGGAGTAGAAGTACACAGACGGAGAAAGAAGAAAAACAACACAAGAAAAGAGGAGAAGACCAAAAGAAACCTTGATGCGACAACATTTACACAAGGCCGTATAAGTGTTTAGAGTTTTACACACTTCAATATCCCCACGTTTATTGTTTCAAGGACTAATACACCTGAACCAAATCTGTTATTTTTATCTACCCCTCAACCTGTGCTCCCCCATTCTTTCCTTTTGTATCCCTACACTACCAAGGATCCTGGATAGATCCTTTTGGGGTTTTTGAGACACAGGAAGAGACCAAGAAGCGGAGGGAAACCTTATGAACTCTTACGGTTGTAATCCCACATTTCTATTTCCCTACCCTTATCTCATTTAGAGGTAGCGCCCAGGTTTCTCTTTCTACTTGATATTAAGTGTTGTACTTCACACCTTAAACAAAGGGTATCCTGGCCAAGCTAGACTTTAAGATGCCAGGCTTGTGGGCGGGGGGCTGAGGAACTAAGCCCCCTGATTAGAATAATATCCACCCAGTGGGCGGGTGTTAAGGTGCCCCTCAGGTGAGATGGCAAGGAGAGATTGAGTGCAGGTAATTGTTCTCCAATGGCCTGCACTCAATAATAAGGTATAGGTAGGAAATTGCATATTAACCAGTGTCCAAGAAAAATCAGAGAGTGAACCCTGAAATCTGGTTCTACAAACTGCACAGATAGTGTGAGTATATAATGAACAGAGTTGAACACCGCAGCAACATCTTAAAATATCAGTATGTCTATAAATCCACTTCCATAATGAACCATTGTAACCTGGATGGGGGGCTTTAATAGCACGGCTGGTAGAGGTACAGAGGAGCCCTATCTAGACAGAGCCCCAAGGTAAATCACGAGTCCAGCTACTGCTAGCCTCACCTACATCCGGTGTAAGGTAAGATCATTCAGCCGGTAAACATCACATCATAGTCACTGAAGAACTGCCGGGTGCTGCTGAGAAGAGACTGCACTGCTAATGTTGCTGGTATCGGTGGCGTGCTCCTGCTCGTGGTAGGTAAAACAGGTAAGGAAAAAATCGGCGCTCACTGCTCCTCTGAAAAACTCCAACCAAGCGCATTAAAAATAAAAACTTTTATTAAATCAAAAAAGAAAAGACATCCACATGGGACTGTGAAACTCTGACGTGTTTCGTTCTATGGGAAGAACTTTATCAAAAAGTGCAAACCTTCCCATCAGCTACTCCCTAAGTAGGCAGTGCGGTGAATCTATTGGACAAAATTGTCACGTGATTATACTCTTACCAGTGAGGTAACTGCAAAAGCAGAAGCCAATCACAGCCTGAATCATTACAGCATGCCCTCAAAGGGAGTACTCGGGGCTACAATAGGATACAAAGTAGCATAATATTACAAGTTAAAGAACACATATTATATAAGAAGATACATATAAAAAAAACACAAACTGACAAAAGGTTTAAAAACAAAGACTATGTTGTGTCTGGGGAGACAATGGCACTAGAAACCTTCAGATACATATATTTATTACAAGGAAAGTATAGAATCATCCAAATTAGCCCTTTCACCAGGCTGTAAACAAAGGTTAGTGGTACCAATGTAAATCCCTTTCTATAGAATAACATTAAAAAAGGTTTAGAGATATTATTAATCGGATGCTGACTAATCAATGATTAAATATATAAACATATATGCAAAATAAAATAAAAATATATAGATTAAGGATAGCAGAACACTATACGGATTACACATTTACTTTAGAATATTGCAATCACATAATATAGTAATGGATCTATTCACTGAACACTCCTCATAATAGGGAGAACTAAACAGTTAGAAAATGCTTAAGCTCCCAATATAAGTTGATTCCTGCAGGGTGAAGGGTGTTCAGTGTATAGATCCAGAACATTTCCTGTTTATTCAATTTATTAACCCTGTCACCACCTCTCGGATGGCAGAGTATATGTTCTATTGCAGAATATGAAAAGTGTACTATGCCTCCCTTGGGGCACAGACTGAAATGTCTGGACACTGGATGTATTTGGTCACGTTTTTTAATAAGTCGCACATGTTCAGCTATTCTGATCTTTAAGTGTCTGGTGGTTCGACCCACATATTTTTTATCACAACCACATCTTAGCATGTATATAACAAAACTGGTATTACAGTTTATAAAACTGTTGATACTATATTGCTTTTTATAAAAAAATAATACATAAAAAATTTAATTGGATGGGCATAACAGCACATGGAACAGTGACCACATGCAAAAAAGCCTGAAGGTATACCTCGGATTTTGGGATAGTTTGAGTGAGAGTCAAAGAGGCTAGGTGACAGATGTGATGCTAGCATCTTAGCTTTGCGATAGGTGAATTTTGGTCCACATTGTATAATTTCAGAGATGTTCTTATCCAATGACAAAGTCTGCCAATGTTTATTGACTATATCACGAATGGACTTTGATTGTCTACTATATGTTGTCACAAATAAAGGACTCATGTCATTAGTAGAAAAAGGAGGATTAGAGCTAGTTTTTCTATTCCAGGGTTTCTATTTGTGAAAAAGTTTGGTCCTATCCAGAGAGTCTGCCTATTCAAAGGCTGTCTGTATAGTCTCAGTAGAATAACCTATAGCTTTAAATCTAGCAGACATTTCAATTGACAGATGTAGAAAAGTATCATTGTCTGAACATAGCCTTTTGAGTCTATGAATTGGGCCTTGGGTATGCTTTTTATAAGTGAACGTGGATGGCAACTGTAGGCACTGAGTAAGGTATTCCTAGAATTAGGTTTCCTAAAGATATCGGTTTGTATGGTCATGTCGTTATCTATGTAGAGAAGTAGGTCTAAGTAGTTTATATGATGAATATTATGTTCAAAAGTGAATTTAATATTAAGATCATTGTGATTAAGTGTGTCAACAAAAGAAATAAGTGAAGACTCCTCACCTTCCCATATCATTATGAGATCATCAATGTATCTCTTAAATAAAATAATATTAGTGTTAAATAAGTTATTAATGTGATATATAAATTGTGCTTCCCAAAAACCCATAAACAAATTAGCATATGAAGGTGCGAAACTTGTGCCCATTACAGTGCCTAATAATTGTAAATAAAAACGTGAATCGAATAAAAAATAATTATGTTTTAACAAAAAAGTGATAGATTCCAAAAGAAAAGCACCATGAGTGACTGATATATCCAATAAATCCAAAAAGTGACGAATGGCTGAAAGGCCATGCTCATGCTGTATAATGGAGTACAGGGAGATCACATCTAATGTGACCCACCTGTACTCCTTTTTCCAAACTACTTCCTGTAGAGCGACAATAAGTTCCGATGTGTCCTTAATAAATGAGGGCAGACGGAAGACCAAAGGTTGCAAAAAACTGTCCACATACCGCAATAACCCATCTCCCAAAGATCCAATGCTTGCTACTATAGGGTGTCCCGGTGGGTCAACCAGCAATGTATTGATCTTCGGGAGATAGTGGAATACCGGTATCATGGGATGTGGACAGTTCAGAAAATCACATTCTTTATTATCAATTACACATAGAATTTTTCCCAATTGAATGAGTTCAGTCAATTCTTCAAGAAATTTAGAAGTCGGGTCATCTTTGAGAGGTTGGTAATTTGTTACATCACTCAGTTGCCTTAGTGCCTCACGTTTGTATTGTTCAGTAGAGAGTACCACCAAGGCACCCCCTTTATCTGCATTTTTTATAACAATATCATGATTTTTCTTCAAACAGTCAAGTTGTATAGTTTCAGTATACGTCAAATTATTGGAATGTACATTTGATTGCGAGAAACCCTGAGCTAACAATTTTAAATCGCGTTCTACTAATCTTTCGAAAGTGGTAATAAACGGGCCTCTGTTATAATTAGGGCAAAATATTGATTTCCTCTTGAAACCTGATACCTGATGGCCAAATAGTGGCTGGGGGAATGTGTTAATAAGTTCCCCTTGTTGTTCTAATAATGAATCTAAATCAGATATAGTGCAATATTCCTGAAAGTTGAAATCATTAGTAAGTACATCAGTAACAGGAAGAACATCAGAGTCAACATGAATATTAAGAATAGAATCCAGGTTTGGTTGGTCAGTTCCAGCCCTGTTAATATTAGTTCTTAAATGATCCAAACGGCCCCTAGAAGAGAAAAACTTCTTTAATGTTAACTTCCGCGTGAATTTTTGGAGGGCAATAACCGTCTGGAAAAGATGAAAGTCCTGGACTGGAGCTAAACCCAACCCCTTGTTCAACAATGTTAACTGTTCAAAAGAAAATTCCACTCCCAAAAGATTAATCACGTTATTATTAGTCGTATTTATGTGTATTTCTTCCTCTTTGTTCTCCCTCTGCCTCCCCCGTTTCCTCTTTGATCTTCTTGTGCTCCGTAGTTTTTTGACCCTGATGGTAAAGATGATGAAGGTGGCTGATTGGATGGATTGGGGGGTCTGATATTAACCAATGAAATTGAAGATCTATGTCAGAGGGGCCCTCAAAGGAGACAGAATGTGATCTGGATTCAAAGTCCGAATTATCTGAATCAAAGCTAGATGTCTCTGTATGTCTGCTTTTTAGGATTGATTTCCCAGGTGTTTTTTTGGGCCATTTTTTTGGAACCCTTTGGTGTACTGGTACCAAACCCCTCCCTGACCATCTGCGGTCTTTGCCAACAATAAACTTGACCTTTGATGTAGTCTGTCTTATCTCTCTCAAATTTATTGCGTTTTTTATCACTTATAAAATCTTCTATAGATTCTATATTGGTTAATAAGGTTTTGTCATTTTTGATAAATTGTTCCAATTTTGGCAAAGGGTTGTAGTTTGGCCCTCAGAATGTTAATTTCAGACATAATAACCGCTTTTTCAGTTAATTTATGTTGGACTATAAGCTCCATCAATTGTACTGAGCAATGATCTAAGACCCTAACCCAATCCAACTCAAATTGCTTATTAGTGAACCCAAATGTAGGGTTTTTTTTTATGCGCAATCCCCTAGGTATCCTATTACTCCTAATATAATTTTCCAAAGACGTTATTTCCCACCAAAGGCTTATGTTCTGTACCAACAGTCTTTCCAGTTTAACAAAATAATGGGTTAAATCCGATGGTTCATCGCATGTGATATCTTTAATCTCATCAAAAAGATGTGCCGCTTTTTTAGAACATTTGGTATCATCTCCACATGCGTAAACATATGTGTCTCCATCGCTGAGATGTGTGTCTGTGTCAGCTTCCTCCATTATATTTGTTCAATAAGAAAAAAACATATATGAGAAAGAGATATATATATATATATATATGCATAAATCTTGATAAAAATCAATAAAATAAATATGCGCTTGGTTGAAAAATGAAAATTGAACCCACAAAAGATGATAATATAGGATACAATTATGTATATATGATATTAGTCCATAAGTAGTCCAAACTTTAAGTCCTTTGAGTCCTCTATATAGTGAGCAACCAGATGTAAGCAAAATACAAGGAAAATCAGAGAGTGAACCCTGAAAACTGGTGCTACAAACTGCACAGATAGTGTGAGTATATAATGAACAGAGTTGAACACCTCAGCACATGTTAAAATATCAGTATGTCTATAAATCCACTTCCATAATGAACCATTGTAACCTGGATGGGGGGCTTTAAAAGCACGGCTGGTAGAGGTACAGAGGAGCCCTATCTAGACAGAGCCCCAAGGTAAATCACGAGTCCAGCTACTGCTAGCCTCACCTACATCCGGTGTAAGGTAAGATCATTCAGCCGGTAAACATCACATCATAGTCACTGAAGAACTGCCAGGTGCTGCTGAGAAGAGACTGCACTGCTAATGTTGCTGGTATCGGTGGCATGCTCCTGCTCGTGGTAGGTAAAACAGGTAAGGAAAAGATCGGCGGTCACTGCTCCTCTGAAAAACTCCAACCAAGCGCATCAAAAATAAAAACTTTTATTAAATCAAAAAAGAAAAGACATCCACATGGGACTGTGAAACTCTGACGCATTTCGTTCTATGGGAAGAACTTTATCAAAAAGTGCAAACCTTCCCGTCAGCTACTCCCTAAGTAGGCAGTGCTGTGAATCTATTGGACAAAATTGTCACGTGATAATACTCTTACCTGTGAGGGAACTGCAAAAGCAGAAGCCAATCACAGCCTGAATCATTACAGCATGCCCTCAAAGGGAGTACTCAGGGCTACAATAGGATACAAAGTAGCACAATATTACAAGGTAAAGAACACATATTATATAAGAAGATACATATAAAAAAAAACAGTGTCCAGCCTATACTCAGGGTACTTTGTGTTCTTCGTGGCATCGTGTCTTTTCGTGATGACTACATCTGAACCTGTATTGTGGAAGAAATTGCCAATCCTGTATCCTGATTGCTTTATTGTCCAACCCCTTAAGTAAGTGTCTATATTTTGCCTGTTATTTGTA
Source organism: Ascaphus truei (assembly GCA_036426205.1). Taxonomy (NCBI): domain Eukaryota; kingdom Metazoa; phylum Chordata; class Amphibia; order Anura; family Ascaphidae; genus Ascaphus; species Ascaphus truei. The sequence goes on from WSYH01002559.1 coordinate 51,160, forward strand.
TATCTTGTGTGTTCACCTTCTTTAAGGAATAAACTATATTTATTATATCTAAGCCATGTTCAATTCAACCCAGAGATATATTTTGGTGTGTATTATTATAACCTATCACAAGTTCCCGTGAAAATCAAAAAATGCTTCCACTGAAGAAGCTGAATATGGGAAATGACATGCAAATGAACACACAGTGCCACCTTTTTAAAGATCTCTCTCGATAGATAGATAGATAGATAGATAGATAGATAGATAGATATATACATACATACATACATATATACATACATCAAAAAATAAAAATGCTCAAAGCTACTTCCATTGTGACAAAAATACACAGTGCAATACCTATATATCTCTTGTTAAAAGGGTCATTTAGTTTAACCCTTTGGCCAAAGCGTCTTAAGACTGCTGCCACTTAAAAGGCATGACCGAAGCAGGTCCTAAGCAGGTCCTAACACTCACCTGGGTTAAAAATTTTATTTACCTGTATAATTACAGGAAGAATGATCACATTGCATCTTTCGTAACCTGGCAAAATGAAACTGACCTGCCAACTTGGAAAGTGGGGTGGGGCAAGCTTAAACCTTGGGGTGGAGGGGCCACTATCCTCCTATAAGCAACTGAGACCAGCTGCACACATTTAACAAAAAACACAGATTCCCAGCAAACTCTGAGAAACCCCAACCATTACCACATAATATATATATGCATATAAAGTGTCAAAAGGAGTGCTACATACATACATACATACATACATACATACATACATACATACATACATACATACATACATACAGACGAGACCACGAGTATTCTAAAGCTTGCCTTAAACTAGCCCAGTTACATTCTGGGTATGTGCTGGGTATAACCTGGCTAGTTTAAGTCAAGTTTAAGGCATTTCTGCATTGACTAATGACCCATAGGATTAACACAGTAGGGGTCTCTGGCTGTTAATCTGATGGGCCATTAATCAATGCAGAAATGCTGGGTCTAGTTTAAGGCAAGTTTAAGGCATGTATCCAGCATGTACCTGGGTGTACCTGAGTCTTTTTGGCCATTGCCACTGGTTTGTGTTAGAATAACCATGGGCACTGCAGTACATACACACGCAATGTATATATTTTTCAAAAATTGTAAAAAAAAATTAATAGATAGTAAATTTAAACATTCATGTGATTATGTTGTAATGTGCTGAGTAATATCTATGAGATTTTATATATATTTGATACGTTATCATTGTAAAACACGAATGGCTATGATATATTTAATTGAAATCGTTATGTTTAAAACTCATTGTTTAAAGCATACAAGCTATTTGATAAAAACTATATATTTTGTAACATGTAAAAAAATGTTTACTAAACTATTGTAAGTATAACAATATATCTGAGAAAAAAGTATAGCTATACACTGACCTACTGTACAACAAACATATTGTGATGCGAGTGATGTTCTTGTTGAAAATGTTTAAGTGTTTTCCTATGTACACATTCAGTGTTCCCTTCGCACATGTGCATAAGTTGAGTGTGGAAACTGGTCATACGTAGACATTACACAATGTATGAAATAACAATGCGAAACAGTGTCCAACACAGCAAACATGCAGCCAACAGCACGGACACAATACACTAAGGAACTGTTGCAACACAAATCTATGTACTGCACCGACACACTTTATTCGAGCAAATACCCAGTATGTACCTGATACCTGGAATGCGCCGCTCCTCACCTCTGACAAGCCCCGTTGCGTTTGCCTTCCCAGCCTGGGTTCATGCCTGGCTGACGGGCGGCTGATCTGTTAAATGATATGATTAGGATTTAATAGGCTGCAATGCTTCGCGTGTCTACATGGCATAAATTCATGAATTGTAATGCAGTATATATATATATATACTGTGCAGTATTGCAGCCAGCGGGAATAAAATGCTTCAATCCCTGCCTGGAAAATAACCCAATGCACTCGGGCAGAAAACAGTCACAAACCTCAATACACCCGGGTATACCCGAATTCGTGGGACTAGCCGAGCTCGAATAAAGTGTGTCGCCAGTGTAAAACAATATATGTTCAAACATGATATTCTAACAATACGTGTCATGGTGTATGCCCGTATTCCTCATTATATTTCAAAAATGGTGTTGCATTTAAATTGTTCACATGAACATCCACGCTATTTCAACATGTTAAGAAACATACATGTGATTATTGAACAAAAATTATTATTTGTGACACATGTATACGTTAATATGCTATACTGCAATAATATTTAATAACGTAATAAAAACATGATAGATTATCTCTAAACTAGTTTATATTATATAGTTCCAATAAATTAACATTACTAACATTAATTTACATTTCATGTTGTAACACTCGTGAATGTTACACACATATTACATGTGTTTCACTCACATACGACATAAACAAGTAGATAACATGCCTACTTGCACAACATTGTACATTCATGCAGACATGATACACAATTTGAGAAACATTTGTATAGAAATTGTTGAAGCTTAACATACCATAGCCAGATGTGCTTGTAAAAACAACAGAGATTACAAATATTGCAGGAGGAGAGGCAACACTATCCTACGATAATAAGAATGTAACACATGTCATTGTAGTAAACATTAAGGACTGTATATATTAATATTAACATATACCTTGTTGTTTACCTGAGAAATAGGTGTTTATCACATTCTGACATGTCTCCCCCCACTGGCTGTCTGCTCATTGTCACCTGCAGCATGTACGGGAGGGTCCTCCTTCAGCCCCTCCCGTATGTCGTCTTGAAGATTATGACGCAGTGCAATATTGTGCAGAATGCAGCAACAAATGACTGTTAGACACCTTCTCAGGCTTATACTGTAGTGCACCGCCCGTTTTATCTAAACACCTGAACCGATTTTTCAACAGTCCAAATGTCCGCTCAATAACTGACCGAGTGGATACGTGTGCATCATTATATCGCTCCTCTGCAGGGAACTGAGGGTTAGCCAGTGGTGTTAAGAGCCACGGTCGTATCCCGTAACCAAAGTCTCCTATAATACAGCGTCAAAAAGAATTATAACACATTATACAATGTAGTCATGTTCGTAAAGACATGTATTTGCTATAATTGTGACACATGTTTGAAGAAATACATATATGACATACAATATGATTGAACAAAGTGGAGGATCCAGGGCACTATGGATTTGTAGAAAATAAATTTATTCTAGGCACACACCACGTTTCGAGCTGAACAAAGCTCTTTCTCAAGTGACTGGCAAAGAAACAACAAGAATGTCCAAAATATATAGTCCAAACATAAGTGATTAACTCAACAACTCCCCTTTGTTACCCCATGTGATTCCCATAGTGTCCTGATTGCACTTCCACATTGCACCTTGCAATAAGGACACTATGGGAATCACATGGGGTAACAAAGGGGAGTTGTTGTACAGCTCGAAACGTTGTGTGTGCCTAGAATAAATTTCTTTTCTACAAATCCGTAGTGCCCTGGATCCTCCACTTTGTTCATATACTTTGAAATTACACCAGACAGGTTTTTTCCCTGAACCACGGAGCACCGGTACCGCTAATCGCAAGTATATTGCTTTATTATACTTATTTAGGTGTGCAGACATAACTCTTTATTTGAATGCAATATGATTGTCCATATATGAGATGCTCATCAAACATGCACATGTATAATTGAAAAACAGCTAGTTCAATAATGTAAACAAACACATCCATGGTTTAGTCAATGAGAAATGGCATTATGTGATGATACTGATGTTGTTTATAAATATGGCTAATCATATTGTCGCAGTGGAACAGAACTTATACCTCAAACACTCTGGGTTTAGATTGAACAAGACTTTTGGTAAAATAAACTTGCAGGTTTATTTAGTTTTTAGACAGACAGACACAGTTAAACAACTAACAATTGACATAAACACATACTGGGTAATGGGGAATGAAATACTCTTGATGTCCAGGAGTAGCAGTTCATTCAGTCACACAGGAATTCTGAAATCAACACGAAGCACAGGGACAAGGCTTGCACGCACCTTTAAAGATAGGTGTCCTGGGCATTAACATTAGCCACAACCGATTGGCAAGGAACTATCTCCCCCCCCAATCAGACACGGCCAAGTAACGGGGGAGAGATAGATTACCCCTCCCCTGAAAGCTCCAGTCATGCGCAGTGGACATTTGAATAGCCCCACTTAGAAAACAGGACCCCAAATATCTGGAGTCCGCAGATCTGGCTGAAGTGACATTGGACCGGCAAAGCTTTGTTCAAAGGTGTTACCTTTTACAAGTGAAATGATTATCACCTCTTTGCTAGACCTGGCTTGCATATTAAGCAGAGGGATTCATCCCTTTGATCAGCATAAGGTTTAAGCCCTGGTGTTACTTATCCAGGGGGGGGGGGTGGAAATGTAGGACTTCACAAAGGACCTTAATTATTCCCTCCTTGCATATACTTAGCATTTCAAAGCACCATTTGGTGAGATGTACCCTGCATTATAACATATATGTTAAACCTTGTATATTTTTCTGCTATAACTCCATAGGTTACAAAATGTGTGTGCAGCCTTGGCTATATACAGTGGCGGCCGCCTTTATCCTAATGCGGCCGGATCCGCGGCGCTCTGATAACCGCGGGCAGATGCAGTATGTTTTTTTGTTTCCGGAATATGTTGCGGTATTTTAGCGCTCGTAATATTAGCATTTTATTAACACTGTCTGCAATACTGCAATACCATCTAAAAACTCAAGGGGGAGTTCGCGAGCTGATGTCTTCAAAGTCTAATACTTTAGCAATTCAACCTACAGTACGTCAGTACACAGTCTGCGTGTGCGCGCGCAGTAATTGTAAATTTGCATATTTATACATGCATGTGCAGTGCTGTATGTCTCATTTTAACATTGTTGAAACGCATAGGCGTGTACTGTAACAGTATCACATATCAGCATATACAACGCTCTCCCCTCGCTTGCCCCCGCACACACACAGGCTAATTTACTGCACTGCTTTATTTCAACTACTTATCTACAGTACAGTACACCTCTCCCACACCATTCCTTTGAATGTGTGTCTTTCTGGTTTCAATCACATTCCTACTTGCTAGCTGATGATTACTGCGCATGCGTCTATAACTTCACCACTGCTTGCTTGCAAAGTTCAAGAGTGAGTGACCAAAAACATATTTTTTTTTCTCGTCATTTTTTATTTTTATTAGCTCCACAAGCCTGCCAAAGCCATCTTGATATTACGATATTCAATCTGTGATGTAGCTTTGGACTGCGACACTGTGCGTTTGACTGCACATGGTTGATTTGTGTGCTTTTTCTGTATTTGGGGGTGTGGGGATCAAATTATTATGGTGACCTGCCTGTTGAAAATATGTCATGTCTTTGAACTACAGTACAGCTAATCCTTCATGCAGCTGTACCCTGTACCCCCCTCCCCCACTCACACACAAGGCTCGCTCAAGGATTTGAACCTGTTATCGACACCTCTCCAGAGACATTCCGTTTCTAAAGCTTCTCATTGTGCTTTTAATCGTCCGTCCCTAGCCGAGCATCACCTCTCTGCGCCTGCGTGCCTACCATTCATTAATTTTCCTATTGTTGCTTTGAGTCACTTCTCTGTAATCCTCTTTGGGAAGGGAGCTAGCTGATGATTACTGTGCATGACTCACCCATCCACCCCCCCCCAACACTTTGAGGCTTTGTTTACGGTAACGCTTGTGATAATCCCTTCTCGAATTTGATATGTAAATCTGATTTGCACAACACTGTGAAATTGAGAGTTTAAAAAAACATAATCTGATTCATGTTTTTGATGCAGTAAGTTACCACTTATTATCATTCTTTCTTTATCTTTGGTGTAGAGGAGGGGGGTCAATGATTATGATTAGCATGAATGTAAAGAAAAATTTATTTTATTTTATCAGGAACAAAAAATACAAATATACAAATAATCATGAATAATACAAAATGCAATCTTTATTCAGTTCTTCTGTCAGTTGAAAATTGAGGGCCAGAGGATAATCATGAATAATGCACATTGATAATAATATTAATTAATAATATATAATAATATATATAATAATATAACATTTTCCGTCTTTATCTTCTTCATCATTGAGAGGGGAGGTTTTGTATAGATCATGACTGCACTTTAGATACACTTTACTGTACACGCAGTTCACACAATGTACACATGATACCCCCCATTCCCCTTTCCATCCTTTTTTTCTCTGAAAAGACAAGAAAAGAAAAAATAGTGCAGTTAGGTGCATATTATGGCATTGTGTACTGTATAGCTACTCCATATTGGACTACAGTATGCAGTTACTACTGTCAATCTAGTCTACTGGAACTACTGTATACTGTAACTACTGTTAAATAACTTGTAACCAGATGGCTAGTGCTGCTCTCTTAGGAAAGAAATAATCTGTGCCATACTTACCTGTATCATACTGTACTTACAATACTACAGTACAGTACTATACCATACTACCTTCCTGATGCTTGTCCATTACGCGCGATCACAATGAGAAACACAGTCGCAATATGGTCAATATATTTAGTGCATCATTCCACGGTGAGTACATCGTTCCAAAAACTCAGTATGCCTTGCGCCAACTCATCCATTTTGGAGGGTTTCACGACTTTTCGGATATGGTCCTTCAGCTGATGCAAGACCATTTCGATAGGATTAAAGTCTGGCGATCTGTCATTGGAGGGGGAAAAAAAGGACAATTAGTTAAAGAGATACAGTACACAGTAAAAACGGTGGGAAAAAATGAGACACGGTTACCGCACTTACTCCGCTGGCATCTTCACCCAGTTGATACCGCGCTCAAGAATATGCGCTGTTGACGCGGTGTGCTTCGGATCGTTGTCCTGGTAGAAACGGTGACCATCTGGGAACTCACGTGTGATGTTTTCCACAATCTCAGGCACAATTTGCTCTTGGAAAAAAGCTTTGTATCATGATTCCTATAACAAGAAAAGAAAAGTGCTCAAAAAACTGCACTCTAGTGCAGTATAGTGCATAAGGCAGAAGCGTATTACTTATTTTACCTTCAAAGATGACAATGCATCCTGGTCCACGCCTAGAGATGGCACCCCACACATGCATCTTCACTGGGTGTTTTGGATGCGGCTTCAGAGATATGCGACCTTTTTTGTGGAATGCAAAGGTGGCAAATCTCTCCAGCGATACAGTAGACTCGTCATGGAAGATGCAATCCTGGAAAGTTTCTCCACTGTCGATCCATGCCTGGGCCTGGACCACTCTCTTGATCTTGTTAACGTCCCTTATCATAGGGTACGCTCTGTAACAACAAGGAATAATTTTATAGGTACAGTACAGTTTCTTAAACAACACTTTTACCTCCTGTACTATCCGGTACTAACCTCACACGTCCATATTTCCATCCAATTCTGCGTCTCATCTTCTTTATGCTGGTCTCGAATACAGTGAGATTGTGATTTTGCTGCAGAGTGTATTTGACCCTTAAGGCACTCTTCTCATCATTCTCTTCACTTATTTTGTCGACCAGAAGAGTTGTCTCCCTACAGTGTACAGAAAAATAATAATCCGGTAAGTTACAGTGCAGTAGGCCACAAGTATAGCACATAATTTACAGTAAAAATAGTATAAATTTAGATAGATCTATACTATATAGTTCTATTAATATGCAGCAATATAAACAATAATAGATATACTGTATTATATACTGTAGTTATATAAATATACTGAAATAACTATAAAATTAGATAGATCTATACTATATAGTTCTATTAAAATGCAGCAATATAAACAATAATAGATATACTGTATTATATAGTTATATAAATATACTTACGCGTTAGTTACTGTTGGTGTCCTCGTGCGTTGTTTGTTTTTTCCATGTGCATGTTAGCACACGTTGGTTGATGGCATAACGAGGCCAGAAGCAGCTAACCAGCGTTTGATATCTGCAATTCGTTGTCCACTCATGTACATCTCCTTAATTCTCATGCTGAGATCCTTTGAAATCTTTTTCACAGGCATTGCAGCGAGTAGAAAGAAATACAAGCACTAGAATGTATATTCGATGTTTAGTCGATGTGTATTCAATGTGCAGTGAAACCACAAAATGGATGCTGTATTTATACGTTAATGACTCACATTAGAGTACACCCACTTTTAACACCTGTACCTCGTCGCCATGCATAAAAGGTTACACACTTTGCATAGCCACCCACTCGATGATCTGTATCTGAACTTGCCCTTGTCCAGATACTGCATTGTGCCATCTGTTTCCATGGATCAACCCCAATTCTACGGACGCAGGAAGCCACTCGCCTCTGCCGTGCCTATCACACAGAAAAAGCAAAAGGCGGCAGCCATTTCCAAGCCAAGGCCAAAACGACAGGCTAAGGCTAATAAAGAAAACCTTCTGCTGACCCCAAAGGCTAAGGGTTTTAATATACGTAAGCCTTATTATGTCAAGAAGAAATTCAGTAATGTACACTCAAGGCTAAACAAATTGCAACCAACCCATCGAACCCGCAGGCCACATCCTCGATTACGCTTCGACGACTCTGCCACTGCTCTCCCAGAAATCCACAGGCCATCTTCTCCACTACTCGTCCACGACGCTGCCGCTGGTGTCCCTGAAATCCACAGGTCACTTTCTCCATTACGCTTAGACGACTCTGCCGTTTCTCGCCCGGAAATCCACAGGTCTCTTTCTCCATCCCTCTTCGACAAAGCTGCCACTTCTCTCCCGGAAATCCACAGGTCACCTCCTCCATCCTTTTTTGACGACGCTGCCGCTTCTCTCCAGGGAACCCCTATCTCATCCTCCGTAGCACCCATCCACCCAGATGTCCACAGCACGCCATACACAAGAACCAGCTCGTTAGACCGCATGCTGAATGGGTTAAGTGTGGATATCCCCGGGAACTCTACTATGCTGGTAAAGATAGATCTGCTTTTAGAGACCATGCTAAATATGGATCAACGGATGCAGAAGATGGATCAACAGATTGAGAAGATGGATCGACGGATGGAGAAGATAGAGACTGACATAGCGGGGATACATCATTTGCTCGGTGTTCATGCCCCTGTATGCCCGACGTCGGAACAGGAGGGTGGCATGGATGTTATGAATGGGACCTTCGACCGCCTTCCAACACCAAGCGCACCCCCTCCACCAGAAGAATTTGTGTACATGTATGCCGTTGAGGAGGAGGATAACATGACAACCTCATCAAGACCACGCCAGGAGACCACACGGGACCAAGACAGGAGGAAAGCTTCCTCCCATACAACCTACCCTAGCCTGCCACCACAAGCACACCCGCTCCCAGAAGCACACCCGCTCTCAGAACCCAACGTACATACGCTTGCATCGATACGGTGCCCGACATCATCCTGCGCAAGCTGCCACCGGCACTCAGGGAGAAGTATAGGGTGATGAGTGCTGGTTTACCCCAGAAGTATGGCATGTTAATTTATAAGCACCACGTGTCCTACTTGGTGTACTGCGGGTGGGCCAAAAATGTCAACTATGAAGGAATTCGCGAAAAAAGGGTGCTTCCTGAAAATTTAAGGAGGATTATTGTGGAGGAATTGCGGCGCTATTTTTCAATTTCAGATCCTTTAATGAAAATCGTTCGAGACTCCATTAATGGCATTTTGCGCCATACAAGGCCTCGGCCCTGGAAGGACAATCTGGTGGGGATCGAATTTGCGTGACTGTTCAACTGTTGTTTATTTTTTGACATGTTGCGTGTTTTAACTTGTATTAATAAAGAAATGTTTTTACTTACACAAGACCTGCACAATTCCAGTCCTCGAGGTCCGCAAACAGGCCCGGTTTTCAGGATAAAACCATGCCTGCTTGCGGCCCTCGAGGACTGGAGTTGTGCAGGCCTGACTGACTGTTCTGTACACCATCCTACTGTAAATGTTTTGACTTTCTGTATTTTAATAAAGGATTTTTAATATTAATTCACTGTACACTGGCTATCATTAGTATATTACTTGACCTATAGTGTTCCCCATATTATTTTATATTTAGAGTTAAGACTCAATTAAAGTTTCTGGTTTTAATTAATTCATTACTCACCCACCTTACTAGGTTCTGATACATTTTGGCTACACATTGGTAGAGTGCTCTCCTTGGGGTTCTACCTCTCTCTGTTTTTTCTATAGGACTATGCCTAGAGCCACCATAACATACAGTAAACATTGAGTTATTCCGTAAATAATTCTAACATGAACAAGTCATATCTTAACACATAATAAATGTACGCGGTGACACTATTATGTCAATAAGCTAAACTCTTGAATGTACAAAATAATATCTTTGGGAAGCAATTATCCAAAGTAATATGTCTCAGCTCCATTGACACCATGCGTAAAACATATATTTTCACAATGGCTTATTTTTCTAAGTGCTGTTCCACAGATCATCCGCCGCCTTACCCCAGCATCTTGCCAACTTTTTGGGGTGGAACGGATTGCTGTGAAAATTTCAAATCTACAGCGCAGAGTAGCGGCGAAACGCTGCCTGGGGGTTACTAGAATTGAGCGGGTTTGAAAACATGGCGAGTAGCGGTGAAAAGTGCCTATTCACTGCGCCTCTGCCGGGAAAAAGAAGCGCTCAAAAACACTGCGCTTTTTTCGCTTTTCGCCAACTTCTCGGGGCCTACTTAATCGTAGTAGGCATTTTTGGTGCAAAATGAGCGAAAAGTGACTTTTCGCCGCTTCCTGCATGACCCCCATAATTTTTCAGGTTTTGGCTATTGTGGTTTTAATTCCATGGGGTTTAGCTGAGTAATCTCACCTGGTGTAAACGACCGTGGATTTATTTTGTCATTGAGAGAGTGGGGGATTAGGACAAACTATTGACTGTTATTATGCACAAAGTACTATAAGCTTGGACATTCCCCCCCCCCCCCACACTTCCAGTAGTGCAGCATCTCCTGGGGGAAAAAAAAAGCCGCAGGATTAGTGAATTGAAGGCCTTGACTGTTTAACACAATTGACAGCCACACGAAACGTATATACTAAAACTTACCGTACCTGTAAACTATAATTAATTTTTTAGAAATAATAGGTAATACACACGTGTCTAATACAAATACTATACATACTGTATACTGTATAATATATACAAAGTGGAGAGTAAGTGCAGACATAAAATGGTTAACGTTCAATTACCATTAATATACTGTACAGTAAGGCTAACATTTAAACAGATACCATACTTACCTGTACTATGCTTACTGTACATGTACTTACCATACTACAGTACAGTACCTTACTACATGCTGGTGGCATTCCCATTACACTCTAAAGAATGGGCAAAACGCTGCTAATAATGTCAATATAGTCGCATTTTTGTACAGTGAGTATGTCGTTCCAGAAACTCTTAATTCGAATTATTAATAGATTAAATGGCGAATTAGTTGAACAGATACAAACAGTTTAAAACAATGAGAAAAAGTTCATGTACACTGAAGCACTTACTCCGGTGGCATCTTAACCCAGTTGATCCCGCTCGCACGAATATAGGTAATAGAGGCGGTATGTTTAGGTTCATTGTCCTGTAAGAACCGATGACCACCAGATGGGAAATCATGCCTAATGTATTTAAAAATATGGATGACAGTTTGCACTTGGAAAAATACTTTATCCATGATTCCAGGATCTAGAAAAGAAAAAATTATGAACAAGCTGAACATTAGGGCACAGAATACACAACAGCTGTACAGTGCATACGGCTACAGCAGGTGACTTTGTGCATTATTATAAATATTATTATACATCCTGGTTCACGTCTAGAGATTGCACTCCACTCATGCATCTTCAGTGGGTGCTTGCGCCATGGCTTGAGAGATAGGCATCCTTTTTTGCAGAATGCAAAAGTGGCAAATCTCTCAAGACCTACAGTCGTCTGGTCAGATAAGATCACATCCTGAAAAGTCTTGCCACTTTCGATCCATGCCCGTGCTTGGTCCACTCTTTTTATCTTGTTGGCCTCCCTTATCATAGGATACGCGCTGTAATGACAAGGAAGAATTTTACAGGTATTGTAAAGTCAACACAAAAAACACGAAGTGCCCGCTCAGCCTACCGATCGGATACCAAAAACTTACTAGAGTATACACCTTAAACAGATGTGGGCCATACGTGGTAGCAACTAGTTGAGTTAGCGAAGCTACTAAGTGTATACATGAGCAACTACCTGAATTATGCGATATAGATTCGTCATCAGCCACATGTAGCACTATAGTGACTAGACTTAGTGATTATCTCTTAATACCAACAGGAGTTATATACAGGGTAGCTTTGCTTTCAATATAACCTTAACCTGAGACTCCTCAGATAATAGAGGTAGTTTCTCTATATAGCCATATCTACCATATGAGGAGCATAATTTATGCCCCAACAGCAGGTGTACTCACTTTCACAATGAAAGCTTTCCCTAAGTGGGAACTCATGGCGCTGCTCAGTTGAATATACACTAGGAACATACAGGTCTTATATATTTCACTGAGCTTTTGAGTCACCTATCAAATTGACTCTATGGTTAAGTCCCCTCCCTGTTCACTATTGCAGCAGTGATTTGTGTTGCATAGTGTTGATGATAGGGAAGGGTTTTTTTTAAAGCAAACTTTCAAATGAATACTAGTATCACTTCACACTCTATATACAGTAGGCTAACGTGGGCAATTTGTTTTAAGTAATCATCACTTTACAGGACCTCTAGACACTACATATCTGGGACTTATGTGCCTTGCTGACCCCCTTTGAACACCAGGCCTTTAAAGGGTTAAGGTGTTCTGTATATATACCATTAGAGTGGATGTGTATGTATCTACGTGTTAGTCTGCAGATGAGAAGGATCCTTAAGTCACCAAAGGACTATTAAGCTCTTCATGTACTGTATGATATATCTCCCTGTGCATTACACTACTCCATACATACAGCGTGTCAAACTTGTATAATCTTTTTGTGGACTGAGACACTGATATCTAGCTGTAGCGGGCTATTAATACCAGTAAGCATATACAGCAGCAGTAGTGTAAATATGCTGCAGCTCATCTTTATATCAGGTGACAGCTGTATATATCCCACCTCCCTATATTATAACTAATCAGGGACAAACGTGGGATTACATTAGGTACATTAATAGTCGAGTCATTTTCTGTTCAAGCGCATTTTAATCTGTGTTTAAGTTTATATCCAATAAAATTTATTTATTTTACTATTAGTAGAGTTAGTGTGCATCCTAGTAGGGTCTTCTCTCTTTCGTGTAATCCATATGATTTTTAACACAACAACTCGCGATCATCCACTTGAGTTTCTGGACGTTATTGCAGACAACGCTAAAATGCAATTTTCTGCACTCAATCAAAACACTAGTAAATTGGCGTCTAAACGCGGGAACATTTCAAGAAATCACGCACCATGACCGGGTATGCAAAGGAATACAACCCATGAAATGAATTGATAATGGCCGGTGCATCTGTATCACATGTTACAGCAACCAATGGGATTGTCTTCAATCCCATTGGCTTTAATACCATGTGATATAGCGATGTGGTTTTAAGGATGTGCTGTTCCTCCCTTGGAGATGATGTCACATCCTTATAAAAAAAAAAGAGGCGGGTACATGATACAGTGTCCAATCAGATTGGAGCTGTACCATCTGACCTTAAAATGGGACGACACAGGCCATATTTAAGGCCTTGACGTCTCATAATCCCTCAAGAAGCCGACGAGACAACATCATGTTGTGGATTTACCATGGGGATATGGATTGACAGATGGAGATAGAAGAGTAAAGAAAAGAAAGAAAAAATGACAGATGAAGAAAGAAGACGGTGATAGAAGTTAAAAGAAAGAATAATTTTGTTATCTGGTCCGGATCTTCCAGGTGGATGGCATTGTATTGACTTTGATGACATCGTGGTACAAGTGCTTCCTGATACCCCGGGATTCGGAGGTTCAACGCTTCTAAAGGTAAGAAAATATTGAATGTATGTAAATTTATTTTTACAGGATTTACAATATTTTTCATTGCCCATTGACTGATAATGTATTAATCTGTGCCTTTTTAGGGTACAGATAAATACAGTGACAGACAATGCATTTTTTGGCAAATGCTTGTTTTCTATTGATTGTTATTTTCTCAATTTCTGTTAATTGTTTGGATTAAATTGTTTGTAATTTGGATGGCTTGTTATTATTTATTTTTCCAATTATTTAGCCTTTTTAATTAATTATTTATTTTGTTGGATTCTGGTTTTAATTGATGTGTTGGCTAGTGGTTTTATTAATTAATTGATTTGTTGGTTACAGGTTAAAGTTAATTAATTGTTTTGTTGGCTAGTGCTTTTATTTATTGAATTGGGGTGTTTACATTAGGTGTGTGTGTATATGTTTTATTATTGTGTATTTTGTGCCTTCATGCTTTTTTATTAGGGTGACCATTGATTGCTGTAGTTGCTTATCATGCTCATATTATATGGGTATGATTTATCACTATGCATATCAATGGGTACAGGGTGGGTATAGTGGGCCTGTGGTATATTAGGCCTCTGGGGTGGGTAGCGGGGAAGGGTGAGTTAACCCCTTAATTACTATAGTGGTTATCCGCTAAAGAGATTAAGGGGTTAGGGGCCAATAGAATGTATTTTTTATATATATTCTTGCTGCATCGGAGGACATGGACCTGCAGTATGCTGATGAGGATGCCCTTCATGACGGCAGGGCTAAGTAGAAAGGTTTATTTACTTTATTTATGCTGGCTTGCTAATGTTTGATTTAGTAATGGGCAAATGAGCTATTATCCATATCTGGATAATAGTTATTTTGCCCATTATTCTACTGTATGTGTTTTGGGGAGGGAGGGTGGGGGGGGGGTGCAGGAAGTGCATTTATTGCAATGTATTGCAATTTTCTTTTGCAACAGGATTGGTACCGCAGGCCAATGAGGACTGTGGCGAAATTGTGGGTAACCAGTGCATTAATAAAGGCAGTATGCTCGGCTGGTTACCCCTATTTCGAATTGGGGATGAAGAGGTTTATTTTATGTGCGCTGTTCATGTGTTATTCTTTCCTCTGCCCTTATTGTCCCCATTTTCAGGAGTGTATGCCTGCAAAAGTGTATAGCCTAGTACACTGACGTTAATGGCTTTGGACACAAGATGCCGCTGTGAACGCTAAACCACAAGTTAAGTGGATAAGCGTGGCGTGGTCTCTTTGTTCAATTGCCAAGTATAGGTATCCATTACTGAGACTGGAAGCCGTAACTGTAGAGTCAATTGAATCAAAGGCTTGCGGTTTCCCGTCTCAAGTGGTTCTCGGATACAATGTATCACCGTCCTGGTTAGTAAGCGGAACTTGAATGGCGGCTGCTCAATTGGCGTGGGAACTAGGTCAATTGATGAGAGATCTCGTTCAAGCGATGTGGGAATCCCGTAACCGCTAGTCAATTGACGGGAGAAACCCATAAACCAGCATTGCCAGTCAAGGAGAAGCCACAACTCGGGAACGGAAATGGTTAAAAACCTGAAATTTGGTGTGTAGTCCCAGAGTAACATCCCAAGCATGCACATATGAAAATTATAGCTGTGGGATAAGGGGAACACATATTTTTAATAAAGTGGATTTTTGGTTGCAGATTTAATAGGACAGGATGGATGCATTTTTTCTATTTGTCTTTAGTGACCAAATGTTTTTACATACATGAGCGGGGGCTCTTCCTACTCAAACTTCACAGACCCTTCATTGAGGCGACGCCTCTGGGTCTGGGGAAGATTTGCAGTTGAAAGACCCCAGAGCCGCCAAGTGTGAAATAGCCAGGGTGCTCAATGAGAGATCCTGGGCTAGTTCACACATCGGGGGACAAACCCTAGCCTGGAAGATGCCAGGTAAATGGGGGAGTACACCTATGCTAATTAGGCCAGGTGCAATGAAATCCCTAGAGTGTCCACTCTCCAAACTGTGGGCAAGTAAGGGATTGGGGAATGAGAAAATTCCCACGAAGGGAATTGGGTGGGCATGTTGGAGATAGGCTCTCAAACCCTATATACATGCTGCCCAAGCTATCTCCATTGTATTTCATTTTTCATTCAACAATGTGAGCGGACTTTCATCATGCTTCTAACAGCGTTAAGAGCAGAAACAACCCTGGGACGCAAAGAGTCTTATCACATCGGAACCAAGGATATAACTCTGTGCCAGGACTCCGTTATTGCTGGGGGTATCTATCAGACCCCAATGGACCAGAAAGAACTTTGCACCATTCACAGAAGGATTGGGCTGGCAATTTGCGCTCTTGTAAAAGGACTGCATTTTAAAAGACAATATTATGGTGCTTTGCACCTTTCTGGACATTCTATCCCATTTCTCCTTTCAGTAAGTGTTTTTGTTAAGTATTTTCTGAGGTTGTCGTGTGTTTGTCTAGTAAGGAAATAAATGTCAATTTATTTTGCTCAACTTGTGTGCTCAATCTAGTCCCCACAAAAATAAAATTGTACTACAGGTCTGTCCCCGCGGCAGGCGATAGTAATTACTGGTGGCAGCGGCGGGATTCTGATTGAGCCTATATTGAAGTTTCCTGCGGGGCTCTGTAATATAGTGAGGACCTCGTAGATTGTGAGCTCCTCAGACAAATGGCAACTTACACACACTTCCAAAGAAGCACAAGACAATTCACTGGTCTCTTGACCCATACCCCGGGGGCACCATGAGTCTACACTCCGGAAGGTTTCATTCCTGGAAACGAGAGCAAGTCGTGGAGAAATGTACGGGATATGGCTTAACGACAGACGGTCATTCCAAGAGTCAGCTGGAGGAGGATTTAGAAGAATATGAGGACAGAGCGGCCCTATTCGCTGCTGTGACTCCGGGGCTGCAAGGACAGGGGGAGGATGTTTCTGACACCCGGTCGTGGGTGGCTTGGTGCAAGGGGTTGCGGATGGTTTAGCGGCTGCGGCTGCCGGACTACTGGCCAATGGACTCGGTGCACTACTCGCCACCTGTGGGGAGGGAATGAGCTACGAGCAGCGGTTAAGGCTCCTCACAGTAGCAGTTGGAAAAGGTTCCCAATCCCACCTTGTAAACGGGGAACAAGAGATTTCCCGGCCGGATCACCACAGTTTTAGCAAGTTCATTGATGGCAAGGATTACCTGGACTCATTTCTAAATGATTTTGAGAATCAGTGTGGCTGGTTCCGAATACCAAAGAGGGACTGGGTCGTCAAACTATGACCACTATTATCCAGCAAAGCCAAAAGAACCTTGCAGGAGCTTCCCGGTGTGGACGTTGATGATTATGGGCATGTGAAGCGTAAGCTGACGGTCCAGTATGCCCTGACTTCTGAGGGGTATAGGAGCAAATTCCAGATGGGGGATGTGAACCCTGGGAAACATTTGCAGACTATGCCAACAGAATTGTAAGGCCCGGGACCCAGTGGGTCACAGGGTTTGAGGCTACCAAGTAGAATACTTTGCTGAACTTAATATTCCAAGAACAGCTGATGCAACGCTTTCCCCCCAACATACAGTCTTGGATCTTTGACTATAAGCCTTAGTGCAAAGGCCCCTATGTTTTTCATGTACAATTTTTATCTTCTTGACATGCTAGAGGATTCTTCTCCTCAAAGGTCTCTCGGTCCTACCGATGTATTGGAGGCCACATGGGCACTCCAAGAGATAGACAACATTGGTAGTATTGCAGGCGATACAATCTTCAATAGAACTTTTTTCATTAGTTTTTGTGACAACCATGTTGTTTCCATCTTTTCATTCCGATTAAGACCTATGTCACTAGGGGAAAAGATATTCGTAAAATTCTATGATTTTCTGAAAATTAATCTGGGAATAGCGTTAATAGGGGGCCTAAAATTGTGTTGTTTACTAGAATTGACAAATGTTTCTATACTGAATTACCTCTTGTAACTTATAGCTTAAAGAATTATAATTGGTGACAAATGGTATATTTATTATGCTTTTAACTTAATTAACATGATATTTAATAATTCTAGTGGTATCTTTTATATTAATCAACAAAGATGATTACCCCGGTAGGCCTAAGCACCCACCGTAGGCCAAATACCACCATCACCCACCCCTTCTATACCCAATAAACTGGGCACTGGTATTTAACCCCTTCATTACCTTAGCGGTTAGCCACTAAGGTAATGAAGCTTTGTGTAATTTTATTTTTATTACAGCCGCAGCCCCTTTTATTCTCCAACATCACCGCATTTTTCCGGGATTTTTTTTCGAAATGCCACGCACTTCACCGCTTTCATGCCGCATTCTGACCGCATTCATACCGCATTCATGTTGCATTTACAGCCGCAGTTGATGCGCGGTTGATGTGTTTATTGATAATGGTTCGGATTTAATTGGTTGCAATTCTTCGCGTATCCGCCACATGGCAGATATTCATGAATTGTAATGCGCATGCGCTTCAGTAATGTGTCGACTTGCAGGTGTTTCGTTTAATACCACAGTGGTCTATTGTAATTGGCCTTGGGACTGAAGGAAGAAGTTACAACAATGTATCAATTTAGGCTTTTCATATTAAAAAAAGACAAGCACCGTTTCCGGTCTCGTTATTGTCCTGAGAGTCCCGCCATGAGTGCACAATTGCAGTCCATGTTCCAAAAACCCGACAGAACGTACGCTTATTTAATATGGGCCGCAATTAATGCAACAGATGATAAGATGGCAACAGTTGTTCAAATTTATCAGTATTTTATCGAAAACTATGACTTTTACAAATTTTTGCCAGATCCTCATGTGTGGAAGCATGCAATAAGGAAAAAGTTATGTAGCAATCCATGTTTTTTTCGTATTGATCCCGATTTTATTGGAGGGTATTGGGGTGTATCACCGGGTTTTTCCCGTATCTATGATCATGCAGATGGCAAAAGGCGAAAGGTCGTGTTAAAACCAACTAAGAAACGTCAGTCGCTGGCAAGCAATGCGCCAGCATCAGCACTGGCTTCCAATAACGGTCCGACCGTCAGTGACAACCCTTTCTGTCTGTCCCCGCACAGATACCTGCAGCCTGAGCCGGATTTCGCGTACAGTTTCAAGCAAGCTTGCATGTACCTAAGCGACTTCCAGCCTCATCAGCTGACTACAGGTGTAGTAGTCCCGCTTTCACCTGTCAACGACGTGTATGATCAAGAATACGGGACTGGCAGTGGCTCGGCGCCAGCTGATTGGGAAAGTCTATAGTGAGTAATGTTGCCGTATTTTATTCTGTTTTTTTTTATTTTGAAAATATCAATATCAGTGCCATTCAAAAGTCAAGCGATTCACCTGTAAGCAATATCATTGGCTGAGTGACTTCTACAGTAGATACTTCACAATTGGTGAAAAGCTAGGCACATGCACATTGGAACCTTCATGAAACGTATATGCGTGTCATCACATCGACGGTAGGCACATGCGCATGTGAATAGGGGACTGACCATTACAGTAAAACTTTTACTTTTTTTTTTCCTCAGAAAAGAAAACTTTGTCATCTCATGCGGAAAACGGCAAATGGAGGGATTTTGATGGATAATATCGCTTTGTGTAACAATGCCTGCACATTGCTGAATGGGATTTAAAAAACCACGTACCAGAGTCTACAGTTTAGTGGCCGTTGTTATTGATCAGGATAGAATACCTGAAACAGTATGCTGATGTTTTCAAACCGTATACAATACGTTTTTATATATACTGTATAATAAACCAGAGAAAATAAAAAGTATGCATTTATTCTACATGTATTCCAGTACATATGTGTATTCTATACCCGTACAGCATGTATTGTTTTAATACTCTTGTGTTGTACAGTACTGAGCGTGCCTACAGTATACAATACAGTATGCCTGGACAGTACTTTACATTCTAGAAACACTGTATTTTGTTACAGTATAAAAGGAGACAATGGAACAATTTAAAACAAATCAACATTTTCTTTTATTGGTGGAGTAAGTACAAAAACATTTATTTACAAATACTGTACAATGTAAAAACATTTTAAGTGTACAGCAATTCAAAACATCAACAGGTGTACTGTATGGTTTACTGCTAGTGAAAACATTTATGTACAGAACGTTAAAACATGTACAGTACAGGAGAACAGAATGGTGTTATTAAAAAAAATTCTTTATTTATAAAATTTACAAAACGCAACATCTCCTTTATTAAAGTACAGAAAGTCAAAACATTTACAGTAGGATGGTGTACAGAACAGTCAGTCAGGCCTGCACAACTCCAGTCCTCGAGGGCCGCAAACAGGCCAGTTTTCAGGATAACCTTGAAAACCGGGCCTGTTTGCGGCCCTCGGGGACTGGATTTGTGCAGGTCCTGTGTGTACAATAAGTAAAAACATTTCTTTATTAATACAAGTTAAAACACGCAACATCTCCTTTATTAAAGTACAGAAAGTCAAAACATTTACCAAAACATTTACAAAAAATAAACAACAGTGGAACAGTCACGCAAATTCAATCCCCACCAGATTGTCCTTCCAGGGCCGATTCCTTGTATGGCGCAAATTGCCATGCAAAATGCCTTTAATGGAGTCTCGAACGCTTTTCATTAAAGGATCTGTCATTGAAAAATAGCGCCGCAATTCCTCCAAATTAGTCCTTCTTAAATTTTCAGGAAGCACCCTTTTTTCGCGATTTCCTTCATAGTTCACTTTGTAGGCCCACTCGCAGTACACCAAGTAGGACACGTGGTGCTTAAAAATTAACATGGCATACTTGTGGGGTAAACCAGCACTCATCACCCTATACTTCTCCCTGAGTGCTGGTTGCAGCTTGCGCAGGATGATGTTGGGCACCGTATCGATGCAAGCGTATGTAGGTTGGGTTCTGGGAGCAGGTGTGCTTGTGGCGGCGGGTGAGGGTAGGTTGTCTGGGAGGAAGCTTTCCTCCTGTCTTGGTTGCCGTGTTGTCTCCTGGCGTGGTCTTGACGGGGTTGTCATGTTATCCTCCTCCTCAACGGCATACATGTACACAAAATCTTCTGGTGGAGGGGGTGTGCTTGGTGTTGGAAGGTGGTCGAAGGTCCCATTCATCAGATCCATGCCACCCTCCAGCTTCTGCGTCGGGGATACAGGGGCATGAACACCGAGCAAATTATGTATCCCCGCTATGTCAGTCTCTATCTTCTCCATCCGTTGATCCATCTTCTCCATCCGTTGATCCATCTTCTGCATCCGTTGATCCATATTTAGTATGGTGTCCAGAAGCAGATCTATCTTTACCAGCACAGTAGAGTTCCCGGGGATATCCACACTTAACCCATTCAGCATGCGGTCTAAAGAGCTGGTTCTTGTGCATGGCGTGCTGTGGTCATCTGGGTGGATGGGTGCTACGGAGGATGAGATGGGGGTTCCATGGAGAGAAGCGGCAGCGTCGCCGAAGAAGGATGGAGGAGATGACCTGTGGATTTCCGGGAGAGGAGAAGCGGCAGCGTCGTCGAAGAGGGATGGAGAAAGCGACCTGTGGATTTCTGGGCGAGAAGCGGCAGAGTCGTCTAAGCGTAATGGAGAAAGTGACCTGTGGATTTCAGGGGCACCAGCGGCAGTGGCGTCGAAGAGCAGTGGCGAAGATGGCCTGTGGGTTTCCGGGAGAGCGGTGGCAGCGTCGTTGACGAGTAGTGGAGAAGAATGGCTGTAGATTTCCGGGAGAGCGGCGGCAGAGTCGTCGAAGTGTATTTGAGGAAGTGGTCTGCGGGTTCGATGGGTTGGCTGCCATTTATTTTGCGTTGAGTGTACAGTACATCACCGTATTTCTTCTTGACATAATAAGGCTTACGTGTATTAAAACCCTTAGCCTTTGGGGTCAGCAGAAGGTTTTCTTTATTGGCCTTAGCCTGTCACTTTGTCCTTGGCTTGGAAACGGCTCCTGCCTTTCACTTTTTGTGCATGACAGGCATGGCATAGGCGAGTGAGTTCCTGCGTCTGTAGAATTGGGGTTGATCCATGGAAGCAGATGGCACAATGCAATATCTGTGAATGATTGTGAATATAAGGCGCTAACAACTTAAAATAAAAAAGTGGTTGCGTGCTAGTTAATAGTGCAATATACAATAAAATATGTGCTCAAGTAATAAATCCCTGCTAAAACCCTCTGGTAGAACCTGTTTCCCGGGTTCCAAGTAGAATGATATAATTCAGACAATCCAGGAGGAGCAAAATATGGGGAAATATGAAACAAAAGACAGTGCAAATTTAAGTGCAGACGTTGAGACTAAAATCCAATAAGATGTCAATATCTTGGCTCTACCGGTCTATCTACTCACAAGATGTTAGTGGTATAAATGCAATTGGCAAGATAGGCGGCCACCCCAGGGTGAGGCTGTCTACTACTGTGGACTCCCTCCAGGCTCGTCTCATCATGTGACAATGATACATTGTAGATGGGAAGAAAAAAACAGAAAAACAAAAACAAAAAACTACATAGGCGCTTGTCTTGAAATAGTGGTGTTTGGTCTAGTGAGGGAGCCGTAGCTGCACCATCCACTGAGCAGTGACGTCACACGCACCGGAGGAGACACGGAGTCAGAGTCCCAGGTTGCAGACGAAGGAGATACAGAGCCAGAGAGGAGGCTGTGAGAACGGCGGAGTACCCTAGATTCACTCTATTGTGATACATGCGATTTTTACTTTAGCACATTTTAGTGACACATTTTATATGCTATATACTTTTTATAAAGTCTATTCAAGACAGATCGCGCGTATGTAGTTTGTTTCTTCCTCTAAATGTATCATTGTCACATTGATGAGACGAGCCTGGAGGGAGTCCAAAGTATACAGCATCCACCTGTGACGGTGCAAGCCCTACTCAAGCCCAATTGCATTTATACCACTAACATCTTGTGAGTAGATAGACCAGTAGAGCCAAGATATTGACATCTTATTGGATTTTAGTCTCAACGTCTGCACTTAAATTTGCACTGTCTTTTGTTTCATATTTCCCCATACAATGCAATATCTGGACAAGGGCAAGTTCAGATACAGATCATCGAGTGGTGGGCTATGCAAAGTGTGTAACTTTTTATGCATGGCGACGAGATACAGGAGTTGAATGTGGGCGTACTCTAATGTGAGTCATTAACGAATAAATACACCATCCATTTTGTGGATACACTGCACATTGAATACACATCGACTAAACATCGAATATACATTCTTGTGTTTGTATTTCTTTCTACTCGCAGCAATGCCTGTTAAAAAGATTTCAAAGGATTTCAGCATGAGAATTAAGGAGATGTACACGAGCGGACACCGAATTGCAGATATCCAAAGCTGGTTAGCTGCTTCTGGCCTCGTTGTGCCATCAACCAACGTGTGCTATCATGCACACGGAAAAACCAGACAACGCACGAGGACACCAAAGGTAACTAACGCGTAAGTATATTTATATAACTATATAATACAATAATATATAATATATTGCTGCATATTAATAGAACTATATATTGTGTTGATCTATCTAATTTTACAGTTATTTCGGTTTATTTATATAACAACAGTATATATATTGTTTATATTGCTGCATATTAATAGAACTATATATTGTGTAGATCTCTCTAATTTTATAGTTATTTCGGTTTATTTATATAACTACAGTATATATATTGTTGATATTACTGCATATTAATAGAACAATATATTGTGTAGATCTACCTCATTGTATACTATTTTACTGCAAATGATGTGCTGTGCTTGTGGCCTTCTGCACTGTAACTTACCGGATTGTTGTTTTTCTGTACATTGTAGGGAGACAATTCTACTGGTCGACAAAATAAGTGAAGCGAATGATGAGAAGAGTGCATTAAGGGTCAAATACATTCTGCAGCAAAATCACAATCTCACTGTATCGGAGACCAGCATAAAGAAGATGAGACGCAGAATTGGATGGATATATGGACGTGTGAGATTAGTACTGGACAGTACAGGAGGTAAAAGTGTTGTTTAAGAAACTGTACTGTACCTATAACATTATTTATTCCTTGTCATTACAGAGCGTACCCTATGATAAGGGACGTTAACAAAATCAAGAGAGTGGTCCAGGCCCAGGCATGGATCGACAGTGGAGAAACTTTCCAGGATTGCCTCTTCACTGACGAGTCTACTGTTTCGCTGGAGAGATTTGCCACCTTTGCATTCCACAAAAAAGGTCGCATATCTATGAAGTCGCGTCCAAAACACCCAGTGAAGATGCATGTGTGGGGTGCCATCTCTATTCGTGGACCAGGATGCATCGTCATCTTTGAAGGTACAGGAAAATGTATGTCACACGCGTGTGCCTTACGCACTGTACTGTACTAGTGTGCAGTTTTTTGAGCACTTTTCTTTTCTTGTTATAGGAATCATGAATAAAGCTTTCTTCCAAGACAAAATTGTGCCTGAGATTGTGGAATACATCACACGTGAGTTCCCGGATGGTCACCGTTTCTACCAGGACAATGATCCGAAGCACACCGCGTCAACAGCGCATATCCTTGAGCGCGGTATCAACTGGGTGAAGATCCCAGCGGAGTAAATGCGGTAACCGTGTCTCATTTTTTCCCACTGTTTTTACTGTGTACTGTATCTCTTTAACTAATTGTCCTTTTTTCCCCCTCCAATGACAGATCGCCACACTTCAATCCTATCGAAATGGTCTGGCATCAGCTGAAGGACCATATCCGAAAAGTCGTGAAACCCTCCAAAATGGATGAGTTGGCGCAAGGCATACTGAGTTTTTGGAACGATGTACTCACCGTGGAACGATGCAATAAATATATTGACCATATTGCGACTGTGTTGCATATTGTCATCGCGCATATGGGCAAGCATCAGGAAGGTAGTATGGTATTGTACTGTACTGTAGTATTGTAAGTACAGTATGATACAGGTAAGTATGGCACAGATTTTTTCTTTCCTAGTAGTCAGAGTATACAGTAGTTCCAGTATAGACTAGTTTGACAGTACTAACTGCATACTGTAGTCCAATTTGGAGTAGCTATAAGGTACACAATGCCATAATACAGTATGCACCTACAGTAACTGCTCAATTTTTTTCTTTCCAGAGAGAGCAGCACCAGCCATCTGTTTACAAAGTATTTAACATTGTCAGAGTATACAGTAGTTCCAGTATAGACTAGTTTGACAGTACTAACTGCGTTCTGTAGTCCAATATGGAGTAGGTACAGAATACAGTACACAATGCCATAATACAGTATGCACCTAACTGCTCAATTTCTTTCTTTCCAGAGAGAGCAACACCAGCCATCTGGTTCCAAACTATTTAACAGTAGTCACAGTATATAGTAGTTCCAGTATAGACTAGTTTGACAGTACTACACAGCACACAATGCCATAATACAGTATGCACATAAGTGCACTAATTTTTTGTTTTCTTGTCTTTTCAGAAAAAAAGGATGGACTGGGGGGGAGGGGGTATTGTGTAAAGTCTGTGAACTGTTTGTACAGTTAAGTGTACAGTGTCTAAACTGCAGTCATGATGTACACAAAACCTCTCCTCTCTCAATGAACTACTGTACTGTACACAGAATGAGGAAGAAGATAAAGACGGGAAAAATTATATTACTATATATATATTATTATATATTATATATTATTAAATAATATTATTATCAATGTGCACTGTTCATGATTATCCACCGGCCCTCAATTTCCATCTGACAGAAGAACTTAATAAAGACTGCATTTTGTATTATACATGATTATTTTTATATTTGTTTTTTTTGTTCCTGATAAAATAAAATAAATATTTATTTACATTCATGTTAATCATAATCATTGACAACAACCCCCCACCAACACAAAGAAAAAGAAAGAATGACAAAAAAATACTATAAAACCTTGATTGAACTTGATAGGAAATACACGTACATGAAATAATGTCTCTTCAATAGGGATAAGGGAGACTTTCTGGTGATACCTCAAAATTGGAGAAAAAAAACAGATATAGTGTAACACCATTTTAATAACAAATACTTAAAAAAGAGATTGAAAACTCATAAACAGCCAGCAATTTAAGGCATTGAGAAGGATGCATCCCGAATTCACAAGCCGTCCTCCAGAATCCCTGGTTGTCAATGTGGGTCCTGCTCCAGCAGTCAGAGTAGTTCTTTGCAGGGATATACTGTACCAGCATTGGTTGATTTCCTGGTGCTTCTGCACAGACCAGGTCTCTCCCTCAGCTGTTCTACTTGCTGCAGCTTCAATGCTGCCTCCAGACTGGATGAAGCTGCAATTTCCTCAATACGGTGGCCTGTGATGCCCAAAATTTGTCAGACCGGTTTCGTCCTTGGCTTCCTCATTGACAATGATCCACATGGGGTAACAACAGTCTTTATATGCTCCAACATTGAAAAGGATTGATAAACAAATTACTATGACACAATGTAACTTAGAAATATATGAGGAACATGAAAAATTTAATTGAAGAATTTAATTTCTGGGAGATAGAAATTAAAGAGAGACTAGATAAAATAGAGGAGACTATTAAAGAAAATAAGAAGAAAAAGTTTAAAAGGGATAAGGCTGACTATGAAGAAAACAAGTTTAGAGATTGGAAACCAAAGAGAAAACCAATGGGGCGACAGCAGCACAGAAAGATAGAAGTACCTCTAGGGTACAAGAAAATAAAAGTAGAATGGAAAGGAGTAAATCAATAAAAGAAAACAGACAAGAACATAAAGATAAACACACATATACACAGCAAACTAAACGGAGTGAAAATCAGGACAGATATATAGACAATCATAAATATCAGAGTAGATACACTGAGGGGAGAGCAAACAACTACAATAAAAGAGAAGGGGGGCATTTTAGGCCCTACAGAGAGAGGGAATTTCATTTTAGAGGAAATAAAGAACAACATAAAAGACATCATTATTTTAGGGAGAATAGAGAACTAGAAAGAAAGGGTTTTAGCAGTAGGAGAGACAGACATGAAGGACGCAGATCCCCTTGGAGGAAGGAGAACCATCACCGGTATCATGAATCTCCTTTTTTAGGACAGAGAAGAGAAGAAGAAAGAGGCAGAGATCAGGGAGGCTATTATCCACGAATGTGGAGGGCAAATTCAGCCATAACATCCAGAGAGGGGAGAAATGGGGAAAGAAGAGAGGCTGCAGAGAAGGGAAGAAGGGAACAGAGAAAATAAGTAAAACAAGGAAAACAATAGGAGTTTTTAATTTGAGTAAATATAAATTGAAGGAAGACGAAGAAACACTCCTAAGCAGGGGTTTAAATTTTGCCACTTCTAACAGAACATCATCGTTTCAGGTTTTTATTGACGCCCAGAAGTATGTGAGGAGTCTGACTCTGAAAAGATATTTTGCGAAAAACAAGCAAGATCAGAGGGAAGCAGTTACGGTAGATACAGACAATACAAATGAACAGTTTTTACATACAACATTGAAGAAACCCTAAAAAATTTACCCAAGTTTCTGCAAGGGTCCTTATTTGGAAACATTCCAGAAATTAATTGAGGAGGATCTAAAACTGATAGAAGATAAAAAAATTAATAAGAGACTAAATCTAACAAAAAAAGAAAGAGAAGTCCTAGATCACCTTTCTGAAAATATGGAGGTGGTAATTAAACCTGCGGACAAAGGGGGATGGGTGGTTATCTTTGACACAGTAGACTATATAGAAAAGGCCGAGAGGTTACTGGGAGATAGGACGACATATAAAAAACTGAAGAATAATCCCAGTGTAATATTTACAAAGGTAACAATAGAAAAAATGTGTGATGCTCCAAAGACAAATCTGTAGTATGTAACCATGAGCAATTGATAGGAAAACAACCTGTAAATATACAAATGTCCTGTTGGATCAGGTAATAAGCTATCCCACAATGCACTGAGGTAAGGATAGTTACCAATTGATGATCCCTGGAATATGATTGAGGCAAAGCTGGAACGGACTCACTTGGGAAAGCAGATTCCACGATGAGCAGCAAGTCCCTTTAGATGATCCAGCACCTCCAGGTTGAATGTGCATCCGTTTTCAGAATCTTCACAGAGAGGGGAGAGGGAAAAGAACGAAGCACTATGTCCAGTGCTGTAAAAAACAGAAAAAAGAGAATCGTTTTGGATTTTCACCCTTCAAACACTAGCACCTACGGGGTTAAATTTGGATATGGAGCTAACTGCCTTTATTTGAAGCAGATTTTTCTCCCTATATACTGCACTTAAAGGAAGGTGTTTCCTTCCTCCAATACAGAGTAGAGTGATATAATTAGTATAAGAAGATAGACTGGACTGATACAAGTGGAATAGGAATTTTTGAGGATACTTAAGTTAACAATTTTAAGATAAAATTTTATCTAATTTAGAAGAAAGTGAGAGGGTCAGTTTTAGGAATCAAGAGCCAGGAATATACTGGGAATAAGTTTCATGTGGATTTTAATTGGTCAATTAGTATTTTTGAGCATATAAAACTGTTGTTAACCCATGTGGATCATTGTCACTGAGGAAGCCAAGGGCGAAACCGGTCTGACAAATTTTGGGCATCACAGGCCACAATATTGAGGAAATTGCAGCTTCATCCACTCTGGATAGCAGAGAAGGGGAAGGATCGGTGGTCCATCCGCTCCAAATAAAGGCAAGAACTCACCAGCAAAGAGGTTAAAAATGCTATTTTATTAAACTACATAAAAAACAAAAAACAGACAGCACAAAAGAACTCTCTCACGCGTTTCACGCCTACTATGGCGCTTTTTCAAGGAATAACGAGAAAGGGGAGGCCCTGGGTATTTAACACACTCCCCGTCATACAAAACAGCTGTTGTAAATAATCACTTAATTCTGTTTTGCAGAAAGAACAGAAGAGAACCAGAAAGAAAGAAAAACACAAGAAAAATAAAAAAAGTACTTATCTGCAAGAACAGACAATACAACTTAATCAAATAAAGTAAATAAAAAAATAATAAATGGAAAATACATAAAAAATGTTTGACAATGATTGTGTCCAATGACTAAATATTTCATATGCTCAAGTATGCGTTGCTTTAGTGGTCTTGTGGTTAATCCCACATATCGTTTATTGCAACTACACATGAGCATATATATAACATGATCAGTGTTGCATGTAATGCATGACAATAACTATGAGATGTCTGAAGGGGTTCCCATCCCCAAACACGTGGCTCTTTTCCCACCAACCCATGAATAGGTTGGCATAAGAGGGGGCAAAGCATGTTCCCATTGCTGTGCCACGCGTTTGGAGATAGAAACTTCCTGCAACAATGAAATAGTTATGTGTCAAGAGAAAAGAAATACTATCCAACAAAAAGGTGATGTGTGCCGGTGAGAGATCAGAATGTGTCTCCAAATAAAACGTGCAGAGGTGAGACCATGTGCGTGTACAATACTGGTGTAAAGCGAGGTCACATCTAATGTGACCCATAAATAATGAGGTGCCCAAGTGAACTCTGAAAATATAGAGAGTACATGAGATGTGTAGAGAAGATAAGAGGGGAGAGCAGAAACCTAAGGCTGTAAATAATGGTCAACATAAATTGAAAGGTTCTCACCTAGAGCCCCTATACTTGACACAATGGGTCTTCTGGGTGGAGCCGAGAGAGACTTATGTATTTTGGGTAGGTGATGGAAGATTGGGATAACAGGGCACTTACATTTCAAGAAATCAAACTCATTGGCTGACAAAACTTGTAGTAATTTGCCTAAATCCAGGAGCTCATCGAGTTCAAGTGAAAAGGCAGTGGTAGGATCAGATTTTAACAATATATATGAGTCATGGTCACTTAGCTGGCGCAGGGCCTCATTGATGTAATCTCAAGTGAAAAGGCAGTGGTAGGATCAGATTTTAACAATACATATGTGTCATGGTCACTTAGCTGGCGCAGGGCCTCATTGATGTAATAATCATGTGGGATTAACCACAAGACCACTAAAGCAACGCATACTTGAGCATATGAGATTAATTACCAAAAGAGATCAGTTGCACCTAGTCTCAAAACATTTTGATATATGTCAGAAAGGGAGTCTGTTGAACTTCAAATGTGTTGCACTGGAGTCTGTTAAGCCACATTACAAGGGTGGAGACAGAGGCAATTTGCTTCATAGACGTGAGGCATTTTGGATATTTACACTCAATACTTTAGTACCCAATGGGTTAAATATTGACTGGGACTTGAAGAACTTTTTATAGTATTGCACCGTAGATATTATTTATGGTCTATAACTTTAGACTCATGGTGCATTCTTTTCCCAGTTCTCTGCTAATATCTGCCTCCACCTGTGGTACGTGTGTACAGACTCCAATAAAGCCTTTTTATATCTCTTGCCAGGTTGATTGATGTATGTTGTCTGATTTGATTTAATTTTCTTGATCTATGATTGACATTGACTGCCTTTTTTTACCTAATATCCCTCCCAGAACTTATGTGCATTGAACCATTTGTTGAAATGTTGTGTGTATTATTGATTCCACACATGAATGAGTTAGCTTTGCACTCATTCCTTTTGATGGGCTTTTTCCTATATGGCCAGTCATTTTGTGTGAGGTATGATAGGATGTTCTATCAATTATCAAATATTTAGTCATTGGACACAATCATTGTCAAACATTTTTTATGTATTTTCCATTTATTATTTTTTTATTTACTTTATTTGATTAAGTTGTATTGTCTGTTCTTGCAGATAAGTACTTTTTTTCTTTTTCTTGTGTTTTTCTTTCTTTCTGGTTCTCTTCTGTTCTTTCTGCAAAACAGAATTAAGTGATTATTTACAACAGCTGTTTTGTATGACTGGGAGTGTGTTAAATACCCAGGGCCTCCCCTTTCTCGTTACTCCTTGAAAAAGCGCCATAGTAGGCGTGAAACGCGTGAGAGAGTTCTTTTGTGCTGTCTGTTTTTTGTTTTTTATGTAGTTTAATAAAATAGCATTTTTAACCTCTTTGCTGGTGAGTTCTTACCTTTTTTTGGAGCGGATGGACCACCGATCCTTCCCCTTCTCTGCTATCACGTGAGAGGATCAGCGTTCACCACCGGATGCAGATGCAGCTGCAGACACAGAGGGAGACGCTTCTCTAATAGCGTCAGGACTGGAGCTGGAAGGAAGGAGAGCAGAGCGGTGATCCCTTGTGAGTCGCGTGGACTCCACACCGGGCATGATTTGGCCAGGGCTAGGGAGACTGAGTGAGTATCTCGTTGTCCCCAATGTATTAGCCCTCTCTTGCTTAACCCTTCACTAAGCATTTGGTTATTATCATCACAGTCTTTCAACCCTTACTCCCGGTGTCAACTCCATTCATTATTTTTCTATTGATTTTGCCCTGCCTGGCATCACTCACCTACACTCTTGGAGCTCCTACACGGTTGTTTTTTCCTAGTTTCAGATTGTAACCGTTGTCTGCTCAGAGTTTAGTGTTATTATTTTTTTCACATTTTGAACTCACCAGCAATAGACCCTGTCAAAGGTCTTTTAGGTCTTTTTTTCATTTTTTATCTACATTTTTCACCATTAATATTTAAGTGTTCTTTTTCTTACTTTTTTTATTTTTTCTTATTTACACCTTACCTGGCATTACTATTTTACCAATGGAAGTTCACATGTCGGACTCCTGTCCTGTCAAAGCTATGCCTACACACTTTGCCTTTAACTACTCAGACCACACTGCAAGGTCAAAGAAAGCAGGTTCTGTGTTTGATAAGGACTATGCCCTTGTATGCGAAGCGACAGAGGATCTCAAACCCCATTTTTTCAGATTAGAAAATTATATTACACAAGACATAAGACTCTGGTGGGACTTGATTTCTCTTGAAAACTATGTTAAAGACAAGAGGATACCGCGTGGTTTACGAATTAAAAAAGCACCCTCTTTTGGGTTTGATGATAGGGATTTTTTGGACCATTGTTCTTTCAAGCTCATTGAACTAATAATACAACGCAGACTTAAAGAAAAATCTATTGCAGAGAAGCAAGTTAAAGAACTTCAAACCAAATTACTTGCGTTCAATCACATTGATTAGCCCAACGTGTTAACAATATAGAGAATGGTATCATGCTGGCAAAGCAGAATAAATATGAACGTGATAAGGCAGACTACCTTAAGAACCAAATTTACATGTGGCAAAGCCCCAAGAGGCCTAAATCGTCCAATAAGAGCAACAATTCAACAAGTAAAAAACAAGAGCAAGGGAATAAGACAAATAAACCTATGAAGTCTATTCTTAGGAAATCCTCACAAACAGGTTACCAAATAGGCAAGAGCTTTGAGTCTGATTTATCTGATAATGATTTCGTGGGTCAAAGTGTTTCTTTTTCAGAAAATGAGTCAGCAGTTTCCTCAGCAGATGAAAGAGGCAATCCTGTCCTCCAACCAAAGACCACCAAACAACCGCCAAAAAACGAAGAAGGAGACGGAGAAGATCCAGATATAAACTGGTGGTCAGCTCCGTCAAAGAATATGAGGTACCAGAGCTAGAGGAAACTAATGTGATTAACATCTCTCAATATACGTTAAGTAAATCAGAAATGGAAGTTCTTGATCTTGGACTTATGTTTGCACCCACTAAATCTTTGACTTGTTTTCCACAATTGTGGACTTATATAAATTCACAAGAAAATTATCTCTAAAAAGATTTTTCAGACAAAAGAAAGCAATGTTGATTCAGGAGGGTCTCTTAATCAAGTAACATCGGATATTCATTCGTCCGAGGTGGTCCCCATTTTTGACATCAATGCCCAACTATCATTTAAGGAGCAGTGTCATCTACAGGACCTATCGGAACTATTGCTCGAACAAGAACCCATTTGTGAGGATTCCATTCAGAACTTTCTAGGAAGAAAAGACTCTGGTTTGAAAAGACAGTCTACTTTTTGTCCCACTTTTCTTAGAGGTCACGCCATAGATGTCTTTCAAGCATCAGTTCAGAGAGATCTGAGACTCCTATCACAAGGCATCTCCACAATGTGTTCTAATAGACAAGCCACTGCCAATCATACCCTTGTTCAGCGTGATGCACTTAGAAGCATTCAAAATAATAATGCTATTATAATTAAAAAAGCTGACAAGGGAGGTGCGGTAGTGGTGGTTGACTATGATTATTACATCAATGAGGCCCTGCGCCAGCTAAGTGACCATGAC
>WSYH01002560.1:3517-13639 GCA_036426205.1 Ascaphus truei
TCCCGCGGTTGGTGAGGTCCCTCCCGCGGTTGGTGAGGTCCCTCCCGTGGTTGGTGCGAACACCTGTGGCTTCCCTTTTATCCACACGGCGATGAAGGAGATTAGGAGAGCACTGAGTGTTTCTGTGGCCCCCGAGGACTCTAGGGAGACTACTGCCTCCGCCATGCCGCCACCGGCTTCCCCTGGACATCCTGCCTCGGGGATGGATGTGGAGGGTATGGTGGACCCCCTCGTGGAAACACCGAAGAGGGGACCCATTCTAGGGCTGAGAAAGGCCCCCGCAGATATGGGAGATGCCCTTCACAAGCATGGAAAAAAGATGGTGAAGTTGGCCCTCAAGAAGTGGAAGGATGCACCGTTCATTCTCCACTCTTTTTGTATACACCAGGGCCAACCGCAAGGCCAGAATCTCAGGGTCAAATGAACATGTTCGTGCCCTGAAGTTCTACAAATTGATGCGAGAGCACGTAAAGGCTTCTCGGGGTATAGCACCCTGAGCGCCTGAGGGAAGGAAAACTCTTGACTACCAATGGCTTTGAGCATCGGTACGCTAAATGTAAACGGATGTAAGGACGGGTTGCGCAGGTTCCAGGTACTCTCCTTTTTACAGAAGGGAAAGTATTCTGTGAGTTTCCTGCAGGAGACCCATACCACTCCAGAGGCTAA
Source organism: Ascaphus truei (assembly GCA_036426205.1). Classification (NCBI taxonomy): domain Eukaryota; kingdom Metazoa; phylum Chordata; class Amphibia; order Anura; family Ascaphidae; genus Ascaphus; species Ascaphus truei. The sequence continues at coordinate 4,184 of WSYH01002560.1, forward strand.
AGCCAGCTGGCATTTGGAGTGGCGAGGCAGTGTCTTCTTTAGCCACCTCACTTCGACATCTTGTGGGGTGGTGACCCTGATCTCTGAGTCCTTTCAACCAGAGCTGCTGCTTGCCAAAGCTGTTGTTCCAGGTCGGCTTTTGCATCTCAGGGTCTGACACGAGGGCTACACGTTTAATTTCCTGAACGTGTATGCTCCTGCCACCGGACCCCTGAGAAGGCAGTTCTTCGTCAGAATGTCTGAATACCTGGAGACAGTCGACGCGGACGAATACGTGGTGCTCGGGGGTGATTTTAACTGTACCCTCGAGGCTCGGAAAGACCGGAATGGTCCGGAGCCACACCCGTGTTCTGCGTCGGCCTTGCGGGAGGTCATCACCCGCTACTCCTTGGTAGACGTCTGGCGAGAACAACATCCTGAGGCATCCACTGAGTTCAAACAGGAAAAACCAGGGGAGCGGTTGTACCTTAAAATAAAAACAAAATCTGCATAGTGTGATAATGTTACGCACAATAAAGTGGTTTCTAAGAAACTTAGAAAACTATATGGGAAGGCTATAACACATATAGCCACCCAAGAATGGTATAAATACCAAGAGGAGTTAAGACCTTAAGCAGAGACAAACACAGGGATAAACAAAACACTTTTATCCATAAATGAATGAATTGGAGGCTTACAGAATCCAAAAGGATTAACAGCATAGGGAGTAGGTAATCATCCGATCATCCGGTCACTGCTACTGCTGCACTGCTGCACGCCACCCGACTGTGTCTCGAACAGCCGTCACGTCACTTCCGGAATCCCGGCCGGTTGGAGATGACGTCACAGGCTCCGTGTTCTCTCTCACTCAGTCTCAGGGTCACACTCAACGCGTTTCGACGCACTAAAATGACGTCTTCATCAGGAGTGTTTGTGACCTGTTCTAGGGGTCTTTATATACCCACTCAAACATATGTTAACCCCTCCTCCAAAAGGTTAATCATTTAAATATCCTAGCATCTGGGCAGCAATAATATCTATCCCATTTATCTAGGTACACATTAGGAACAAGAAATTTAATACAATACATAAAATATCCATAACAGAAAGATTCTCTCTTTAGCTATTTAAGAGAAGAATCATATTAAAATTATACATACAATTTTATTATACATAAAAATCAATAAAACATTGTAGCATTAGAACTCACTATAACTAGTTCCTAACACTAAGGGACGACGATAGATGTATCTTAAAAGACATGAAACAAAAGAATGTTAAGGAATTAAAAGTTAAGGAAACAGGAATTTCATATCTCATATGAAATTCCTGTTTCCTTAACTTTTAATTCCTTAACATTCTTTTGTTCAGTCTTTTAAGTACATCTATCGTCGTCCCTTAGTGTTAGAACTAGTTATAGGTGAGTTCTAATGCTACAATGTTATTGATTTTATGTATAATAAAAATTGTATGTATAATTTATATGATCATTCTCTTAAATAGCTTAAAGAGAGAATCTTTCTGTATGGATATTTTATGTATATTGTATAAATTTCTGTCCTAATGTGTACCTAGATAAATGGGATAGATTATTGCTGCCCGATGCTGGATTTTAAATGATTAACCTTTTGGGGAGGGGTTAACATATGTTTGAGTGGGTATATAAAGCACCCTAGAACGGTCACAAAACATCTGATGAGACGTATTTAGTGCGTCGAAACGCGTTGAGTGTGACCTCGAGACTGAGTGAGGAGAAACACGGAGCTGTGACGTCATCTCAACCGGCCGGGATTCGGAAGTTGACGTGACGGCTGTTCGAGACACTCGGGTGGCGTGCAGCAGTGCAGCAGTAGCAGTGCAGGATGATCGGATGATTACCTACTCCCTATGTGCTGTTAATCTTTGGATTCTGAAGCCTCCAATTCATTCATTATATATAAAGGTTTTGTTATCCTGTGTTTGTCTCTGCTTAAGGTTAACTCCTCTGGTATTTATACCATTCTTGGGTGGCTATATGTGTTATAGCCTCCCATATAGTTTTAAGTTTAGAAAACCACTTTATTGTGCGTAAACATATCACATATGGAAGATTTTGTTTTTATTTTAAGGTACAACCGCTCCCCTGGTTTTTCCTGTTCATACTGTTTCCTGGACCCTGAAACAGTCCATCTAAGGGTTTGAGTGAATTATTGTACCCATATTTGCACTTGTTTTATTTTTATTTCAATATCACATTGCATATTTTGTATATCACATTTATACACTTTATTTATTTATAGTATTAGAGCGCCATCTACTGTTTGTTTGCTAATATCCACTGAGTTCACCCATGTTAGGGTGTTTAGGGGTGAACGGATGTCCTGGTCCCGGATCGACAGGCTGTATATTTCAAGCCACAGCCTGTCAAGAGCTCAGTCCAGTGCCATTAGGCTGGCGCCGTTTTCGGACCACAATTGTGCATCCGTGACGGTGACGCTGCTACCTGCAGTACCCTCGGACGCATATTGGCACTTCAACAATACGTTGTTGGAGGACAAGGGTTTTGCGTCGTCGGTCCGAGACTTTTGGATGGCCTGGAGAGGTTGCAGGTCAGACTTTGCCACGTTAGAGCAGTGGTGGGACGTGGGCAAGGTTCATCTGCGCCTCGTGTGTCAGGAGTACACCATAGGCGCCAGCGGGCGGCGCAATGCTGAGATCAAGGCCCTCAGGGAGGAGGTGCTCGATCTCGAGAAGCGGCTGTCTGTGACAGGAGGACCAATACCTGCAGAGTATGTATGTGGAGAGGAAGTGCGCTCTCCGGGACTTGGAAGATCGGAGAGCTCGGGGGGGCGTATGTGCGATCCCGCATCCACTTCCTTCGGGAGATGGATCTTCTCCCCAAAAACAGTAGGGAGGAAGAAAAGAGTCACCTAGAACAGTCACCCTCTGTTGTCACTGTCCCCCCCAAGAACACACTACCCCCAATGTAAGCACCGTACAGGGTGCGGGGGAGCAGGAGGAAGCTCCGGCTGGAGAGACAGTGGCACCCTCTTAGGGGGGGAGGGGAACACCCCCCAGGAAGAAGCCTTTTAAAACCAAAAACAAGAGGGTGATTGAGGAGGGTCGAGGAGGGTGAACCGTTTTAAGTTCACCCTCAGATGTCTCCTCACGGAACAAAACCTCAGTGACGCACAAGGTGGCCCATGTCGGCCACACTGTTAGGATAGCCAGTGTGAGCCGGACCCCACAACGATGCAGCCCCCCCCCTCGAAGATCTGGAGGGAATCCAGAGAGGAGGTACCCGGTGTCCTGGGGCGGAGGATCAAAGCGCTCAACACATGAGGCTTTACCCCTAGAAAGGACGTTGGAGAGGCTTCCCAACACCACTCCCAGTTGGAGAACATCCCCCAGGGACCTGTGTTTCGGTGAAGCAGTTGTCTTTGGGGACTCGGAGTAGGCCAGGATCCCCTCTGGCGTTACACGCCCTGGGTGACGCACCTGAGGCTGAGTCAGGCTTTGAGTCACTGGAGGGAGGGGATGGTGGGGCTGACCCCCATGGTTGAGGATTTGGTGGATGGAGCGGGGAGGACAGGTGTAGGTGGGGTGCTTAGAGAGCGTTTCAGGTTACAACTGGAGGGTGTCTGACGTGAGCATTCCTTGTGGGGAGTTTGGTCTTTGTCAGAGATGACTGCCAGGCTGGACTCTCTCCTTATGGGTGGCTTGCTGAGGAGTGCTACGGTGGCGAGTTGCCCTCCCGCGGTTGGTGAGTGCCCTCCCGCGGTTGGTGAGGTCCCTCCCGCGGTGGGAGGTCCCTCCAGCGGTGGTGAGGTCCCTCCCGCGGTTGAGGAGGTCCCTCCCGGGGTTGAGGTCCCTCCGTGGTGGTGCGAACAACTGTGGCTTCCTTTTATCCACACGGCGCATGAAGGACGATAGGAGAGAATGAGTGTTTCTGTGGCCCCCGAGGACTATAGGAGACTTACTGCCTCCGCATGACGCCACCAGGCATTCCCTCTGGACATCCTGCCTCCGGGGATGGCTGTGGAGGCGTATGGTGGACCCCCTGTGGAAAAAGCCCCCGAAGGGGGAACCATTCTAGGGGAGAGAGTGACCCGCCAGATATGGGAGATGCCCTTCACAAGCATGGAGGAAAAAAGATGGTGAAAGTTGGCCCTCAAGAAGTGGAAGGATGCTACCGTTTCATTCCACTCTTTTTTGTATACACCAGGGCCAACCCGCAAGGCCAGAAATCTCAGGGTCAAATGAAACGTTAGTGCCCTGAAGTTTCTACAAATTGATGCGAGAGCACGTTAAAGGCTTCTCGGGGTATAGCACCCTGAGCGCCTGAGGGGAAGGAAAAATCTTGACTACCAATGGCTTGAGCATCGGTACGCTAAATGAAACGGATGTAAGGACGGTTGCGCAGGTTCCAGGGACTCTCCTTTTTACAGACAGGGAAAGTATTCTGTGAGTTTCCTGCAGGAAGACCCATACCACTCAGAGGATAAAGCAGTGGCACTTTGGAGTGCGAGGCACGAGTGCTTTTGCCACCTCACTCGACATTTGTGGGGTGGTGGACCTCATGATCTGTTCTGAGTCCTTTCAACCAGAGCTGTGCTTGCCAAGTCTGTTGTCCAGGTCGGCTCTTTGATCTCAGGGTGTTGACACGAGGGCTACACGTTTTAATTTCCTGAAAGCCGGATGCTGCCCTGCCCACGGACCCCCTGAGAAGAGCAGTGCCTCTAATCACGTCAGTAATGTCTGAAGTACTGGAATGGAGACAGTCAGCGGCCTTACGCATATACGGTTGGTGCTTGAGGCGGTGATTTTTTTACATCCGTACCACTCCAGATTCTTCGGAAAGACCGAATGGTTATGGAGCCACACACAGTGTCCTGGTCGGCTGCGGGATGTCAGCACCCGTATCTCACTCTGGTTCGGACTGTTCGGGCAGAGGAGAACAACATCGCGGGCCTCCACTGAGTTCAAACAGGAAAAACCAGGGGAGACGGTTGTACTGAAAAAAACAACAAATCTGCATAGTGTGATAATGTTACGCACACATAAAGTGGTTTCTAAGAACTTAAGAAAACTATATGGGAAGGCTAATAACAATATAGCCACAAAGAATGGGATAAAATACCAAGAGGAGTTAAGACCTTAAGAGAGAAAACAAGGGGATAAACAAAAAATTTATCCAAAAGACTTGAATTGGAGGCTTACAGAATCAAAAAGGATAACAGCATAGGGAGTAGGTATCAATCGATCATCCGGTCACTGCTACTGCTGCACTGCTGCAGCCACCAGCGTGTCTCGACAGCGCACGTCACTTCGGAAATCCCGGGCGGTTGGAGATGAGGAGTCACAGGCTCAGCGTTCGTCTCTCACTCAGTCTCAGGTCACACTCAAACGCGTTTCGACGCACTAAAATGAAGTCTTCATCCAGGAGTGTTTGTGACCTGCTAGGGTTTTCTTATTATACCCATCAAACATAGGTTAACCCCTCCTCCAAAAGGTAATCATTTAAATATCCTAGAGTTGGGCAGCAATAATATCTATCCCATTATCTAGGTAAACCTTGGATACAACAAATTTAATACAAACATAAAATATCCATAACAGAAAGATTCTCTCTTTAGCTATTTAGTAGAAGAATCCTATTCAAATATACATACAATTTATTCTATACATAAAAATCAATAAACATGGTAGCCTGAGATCACATGAAAACAAACGAATGTTAAGGAATTAAAAGTTAAGGAAACAGGAATTTCATATGAGATATGAAATTCTGTTTCTAACTTTAATTCTAACATTCTTTGTTCATGTCTTTAAGTACATCTATCGTCGTCCCTTAGTGTTAGAACTAGTTATAGGTGAGTTCTAATGCTACAATGTTATTGATTTTATGTATAATAAAATTGTATGTATAATTTATATGAGATATTCTCTTAAATAGTAAGAGAGAATCTTTCTGTATGGAATTTTATGTATGATTGTATAAATTTCTTGTCCTAATGTGTACCTAGATAAATGGGATAGATTATTGCTGCCCGCATGCTGGATTTTAAATGATTAACCTTTTGGGGAGGGGTTAACATATGTTTGAGTGGGTATATAAAGCCCCCTAGAACAGGTCACAAACATCTGATGAGACGTCATTTTAGTGCGTTCGAAACGCGTTGAGTGTGACCTCTGAGATGAGTGAGAGAGAACACGGAGCTGTGACGTCACTCTCAATCCGGCCGGGATTCCGAGAAGTTGACGTGACGGCTGTTCGAGACACAGTCGGGTGGCGTGCAGCAGTGCAGCAGTAGCAGTGAGGATGATCGGATGATTACCTACTCCCTATGTGCTGTAATCTTTGGATTCTGAGCCTCCAATTCATTCATTATATGATAAAGTGTTTTGTTATCCTGTGTTTGTCTCTGCTTAAGGTTAACTCCTCTGGTATTTATACCATTCTTGGGTGGCTATATGTGTTATAGCCTCCCATATAGTTTTAAGTTTAGAAAACCACTTTATTGTGCGTAACATATCACACTATGGCAGATTTGTTTTTATTTTAAGGTACAACCGCTCCCCTGGTTTTTTCCTGTTCATACTGTTTCCTGGACCTGAAAAAGTCCATCTAAGGGTTTGAGGTGAATTATTGTACCCATATTGCACTTGTTTTATTTTTATTTCAATATCACATGCATATTTTGTATATCACATTTATACACTTATTATATTATAAGTTTTAGAGCGCCATCTACTGTTTGTTTGCTAATATCCACTGAGTTCACCCAGTTAGGTGTTTAGGGGTGAACGGATGTCCTGGTCCGGATGGACGGCTATATTTCAGCCACAGCCTGTCAAGAGCTCAGTCCAGTGCCATTAGGCTGGCGCGCGTTTTGGACCACAATTGTGCATCCGTGACGTGGACGCTGCTCCCTGCAGTCCCTCGGACGCATATTGGCACTTCAACAATACGTTGTTGGAGGACAAGGGTTTTGCGTTCGTCGGTCCGAGACTTTTGGATGGCCTGGAGATGTTGCAGGTCAATTTGCCACGTTAGAGCAGTGGTGGGACGTGGGCAGGTTCATCTGCGCCTTGTTGTGTCAGGAGTACACCATAGGCGCAGCGGCGGCGGCGCAATGCTGAGATCAGGCCCTGAGGGAGGAGGTGCTCGATCTCGAGAAGGCGGCTGTCTGTGACCGGAGGACCAATACCTGCAGAGTATGTATGTGGAGAGGAAGGTGGCTCTCCGGGACTTGGAAGATCGGGACGCGGTTCGGGGNGGGGGGCGTATGTGCGATCCCGCATCCACTTCCTTCGGGAGATGGATCGCGGGTCGCGCCTCTTCTACGCGCTGGAGAACAAGAGGGGAAACCGTAGACATATCACCTGCTTGTTGGCAGAGGACGGTACCCCTCTGACTGACCCGGAGAGCATCTGGGACAGAACCCGGAGATTCTATGTAGATCTTTTCTCTCCGGAGTCAATCCAGCCAGATAAATGCAGGGTCTTATGGGAGGGGCTTCCCACGGTCGGTGAGGATGGAAGGGAGCGGCTTGAGTTACCTTTGACCCTGGCCGAGCTCTCTGAAGCCCTCAATCTCATGTCCCGCGGAAAAACGCCGGGTCTAGACGGGCTGACTGTGGAGTTCTTCCGGTTTTTCTGGGAGATACTGGGACCTGATTTCACCGAGGTCCTAGCCGAAGCCCTGGAGACCGGTGAGATGCCCCTTTCGTGTCGGTGGGCAATACTATCTCTGCTGCCGAAGAAGGGGGATCTCCGCCAGATTTCCAACTGGCGACCGGTATCACTGCTCAGCACGGACTATAAGATCGTAGCCAAAGCGCTTTCGCTGAGGCTCAAGTCCGTGCTGGCAAAGGTGATTCACCCCGACCAGTCCAATACTGTCCCGGGCCGGAGTATTCATTACAACATCTTTCTGGTCCGGGACCTGATGCACTACGCACAAAGGACTGGTCTATCACTCGCCTTCCTGTCCCTAGATCAAGAGAAGGCATTTGACAGAGTGGATCACCGTTACCTTATGCAGACCCTGCAGGCGTTTGGCTTCGGCCCACAATTTGTGGGCTTTCTCCAGATGCTGTACGCCTCTGCAGAGTGTCTGGTGAAGATCAACTGGTCCCTGACAGCACCTTTTGTGTTTGGTCGGGGAGTACGTCAAGCGTGCCCCCTGTCTGGGCAACTGTACACGCTGGCCATTGAGCCCTTCCTCTGCCTACTGAGGAGGCTCACCGGGCTGGTGCTGCGGGAACCCGACATGCGGGTAGTCCTGTCGGCTTATGCCGATGACGTGCTCCTCGTGGCCCAGGACCTACATGATCTAGAGCGGGCACAGAGGTCTACACTGCGGCCGCTTCTGCTCGGATCAACTGGTCCAAGTGCTCCGGCATTCTGGTGGGTCCCTTACAGGTAGACTCCTTGCCCCCCGCGTTTTGGAATGTCTCATGGGAGAGTGATACTCTCAAGTATCTGGGAGTCTACCTGTCTGCTGCAGAGGACCCGGTCCCGGAAAACTTCAGTGATCTTGAAGAACGGGTCGTTGCTCATCTGGGGTCATGGGTGTATCTGTCGAGAATGCTTTCCCTCAGGGGAAGAATATGGAAAATAGCTGAAGCGCTCAAATGCAGGTATATCTCAAAATGATAATAAGCCAGACCACTGTACCAGGGTACTAACAATTGATATAGTACCTATTGTGTCATATAATGGGTACTATCCTCCTGAAGACAGGTGGTGTGTGGTGCAACCCACTCACCATCAGTCTCATTGGCAGGTTCCCCTGAAAAATATGCAAATACTCACATCCTGGTAGGGCAGGCAGGCAGGCTGTGCAGCTACTCAATGCAATACAGGGAAAAGGGAGACCAAAAAGCGCACCAGCACAAACGGAGCAGGAAGAAACCAGAACAAAAAAATGATTAAAAGGGCACTTTAATGTGGCAAAAGACCCATCCAATGCATTTCGAACGTCGCAGCGTTCTTTTTCAGGAAGGAACAGGCGGTGGGGGTTGATTTCCTCGCCGATCCCCTGCTCTATAATCCGGCAGTGGAGGCTCGGATGTTGGATTCACCCTCTATTTGCCGCCGGCTAATCCTGGCGCAGGTGACCAGAGTCGGGGATCTCCTGGACTATGGGCGGCGAAACTGGGTAAGAGCAGAGGTGCTCGCGCCCCGTATGGGTCTGCGTACTGCCCGCGTCCCTCGTCGCTTGATCCAGGAGATTAAAGATGCCATCCACTCACGCACCTTCATTGAGGGGGTATTGCAGACCGGAGAGCCTTGTGAACCTATCAACTTCAGCTCTCCGGATCTTTGCGTGGAACCAAAGCCACGGCAACCCCCTCGAGCTCTTCTCTCCCCCAACCTCAGCAAGTTGGGGGATATGTCTCCGGCATGTTTCTGCGGCATGCCGAGGAAAGTCCTGTATTCTCTGGTGCTCCATATAGTGCATTACCTCGCCCTTGTCACCCGCCCAGACAC
>WSYH01002560.1:14137-31981 GCA_036426205.1 Ascaphus truei
CTTCTACAGTTCTGGCTACACTTCTCCCCTCATCTTTTTATTTTTGGCTGCCCAGTGTCCCGGAACGATAAGCCTAGGGATCTCCTGGTCAACCTGCTCCTGGCATTGGCTAAGGTAGCCATTTGTAAAACCAGGAAGCAGTGTTTGGAGGGGGGGGGGGGTCCCAACAAACATTGTGGCCATGTTCCGGGCGCTGGTGCACTCCCGTATTCGGGCAGAGTACTCGTACGCCGAATCCCCTGGGACGGTTTCAGAGTTTGCCTCCCAGTGGGTGTTAGGCGGGGTGCTTTGTTCGGTATCCCCCATCAAGGGTTCTTCAGAATTAACCCTTCTGTTTTAAGTGCACTTTAACAGTGCACTTCTTGGATTCATTTACATTTTTGTTTGACTGGTTTTTCTTTGTTCTACTTGGTAACAAGTAGAATTGTTGTTTAACTTCGCTTCGCCGGCCAATCAGTTTCAAACCAGATCAAAATAGGTCCACTCAGGGGGAACTTGCTTGCTTGCAGTATGGTTGTGACAACTCTAATACAGAGTGCTTTTCCTGGTAATGTACAGGTTAATAAAAGCTTCAATCAGACTTAGAACTTTGCAACGAATATTGACAGATTTATTATAAATCATTCTTCCTGTTATTACACAGGTTATTAAGAATTTATATTAGCGTTAGGGACCCCTGAATTGTGGTCTGCCGTGCAGTTGGCTCAGGGGCTTACAACAATTTTGGCCAAAAATGTCAAACTAAAAGACCATTTTACTTAATAGATATTTATACATATATATTTAGGCACTGTACCGTGTATGAGTTTCACTGGATGTGTTAAAACTGAGCTTTGTCTGTGTTTTATGTTCTGTCTCTGCTTTTAAATATATATCGCCATGCTCAGTAGCACTCCTCTGTGACACTCATATGCTTATATATATGTTGTGGTTATTTTGGGGGTTTGATAGGAGCTTGTTAGGTGTCCAATATGTTTTACAAAAAAAGTATAGATTATATTATATATATGTAGCCCTTTTTGTGAACCGGCCTGACCCACCCAATCTCACATTGGCCCCTTGTGGTCTAACCGGTCCCTTTCCTTGCGGCACACCTCTTCTAAGGGACTACTGGTAACTGTATCACACCTGTGGCTCCAGGAGATCTGAGCCTCCGCTAGCTGGGAGCCTGGGGAAACCCTTACCATTTACCTGGTGCAGCGCCTCCACTTACCCAGGATCCCCATTATGAAAGATAGCCCTGGGTAAGAAATACAATAACACACATATATAATACTAACACTTTACTGAACGAACGCACTTATAACACATTACATAACATCATGCTCTATCCGCATCACCTTAACCATATCACCTCAGCCCAATGTCTGGTGTTCCCACCCAGTGTCCTGTGATTCCCCACACCCAATGTCCCGTACTCCTACGGAGGTAGTGGGTCACTGCGCAGTCACTAAATTAGTTAAGGCCTGTTGGTGCACTTATGATACAGCGTTACCTGCCGAGCACTCCGGTGCTCGGGCCTGCAACGATCTTCACAAAGGGTCAGACGTGCGATGCATCCGTCTGATCCTATCCAGGTGATACTCTCCGGGAACCCCAACGAGGGTCCCACCGCTTCACGGGAACACAACCGTCTCTCGGTAACACCACCGTCGCACGGGAACAGCAACCGCCGCTATCCCTATCTATCCCTAACGTGACAGGAACCCTAACCTAGGGCCTGTCCCTGATGAACCGCAACCTGGGGTGGCTTGGGGGAAATCTCCTAGGGCCTGTGGAGTAATAACCTGCCCCCCTCCCCCTCGCTCGTCCCAGTCCTATCTGTAACTCACTAACAACTAGGTACTAACTCCCAGATACTAACAGCCTGCAGCAGACACACAGCTAACACAGTCAGCCTGCAGACATCCACACACGCTGCACACACTGCGCCCAGTACATGCAGCCTGCACACACAGCAAACAGTCCTACTCAACACAATACACCACACCTGGAACCCGCAGCAAATACCCACTGCTCACACTCTGTGCCTATTTGCCAGTGCGCACAGCACTACCCGCTGTGGCACTGCCAAACCTGCACCGTACACACCTAAGGGTGACCTCCCTATCTAGGGCCGTCCCTCTTCAGTTACCCCCTGCCCTTACCGGGAATTGGGGCCTGCCTGGGGACCTAAGGAGAACCCTTACCTGGTGCCGGAGCCACTCGCTCCCTGCACCCTTCCTACTCCTTCCTTCTCCTCTGCCTGACTGACGCATGCAAAGCCCGGGAAATGTATCTCTTTTCCCGGGCTGAGCTTCCTCCAGCCCTATTGGCCGCAACGGAGCACCTGACCTCTGTCTCCCTATGCCTCCTGGGAATTGTAGTTCCCAGGGGGCTGCCTAAGCATTGGGGCCGCGTGCGCACTTGCCCTGCGCATGCGCGAACCCCTAATGGCCGCCTCAACCTCCCTCTACACTTCCCTACTCTCGCGCGATCTCTCCCTAGCCCTGGGGTCCTATCTCGCGCTTGCCACCTACTGCGCATGCGCGAGCTAACGCGCAATGGCGGCGCCCTCTGCACAAGCCGCCGAGCCGGTGGCAACGCGATCGCGGCCTTAGCGACGGCCCGATCGCGTCCCCGGCAACCGGCCTGCGCCTCACAGCAACGCTCTGCTCCCTGCACTGGCCCCCACCCTTGCGTTCTCCCGGCGGGTCCGTCAGTGACAACGGTGGCACCCGCGATCCCCCGGCACACGCAGAGGGGGGCCAGAGAGTGAAATTTTACCTCAGGGCTACATTCTCCCCCTCGCAGAATCCCAACGACCTCGCTTGGGTAGCAACCATACATATGATTATATAATGAAAAATGCATTTGTTCACCAAATCTGACATACCTGCATGGATACCCGAGGCCAGCTGAGTCTCAGAGTGGAGTGCCCCTAACTGATTGGGGGAGGGTATCCCACCGTGACTCCTGTGAGTCTTTTGGAACTCAATTTCAGTCCCTTCCGTCAAAACACCGCCTCCCCCTCGCGAAAAAAATAGTAAGGGGTCCTGGGTATTGACCCTTGCCGGATCCTCCGGTCTCGTCTCACGGGAGACAGGGAGGTTTAGTCTCTTGCCTCGGTCCACCACATGGTTTTTTTTTTTTTATATTGCATGAGTACACACAACATATTGATGGCAGTAAGTAGGCCTTGTATGAAACCTATTTAAATGGTGATAAACATGAGTGAATTAAGTAATAAACATTTGTTTGCGCCCAATACTGTTAGAGGCTCACACTTAGTATAGTTTTCAAACATTAGGCCTGTATTATTAAAATACTGTGTTTTCACAAGGAAGCATGAAGTGTATGTTTTTTGTAAATACATCTATACCAGTTTAGATAGTACTATATATACATACGTGCATATATGCATACATACTACATATATATTAGTATAAATTCAGAGATGTTCTTGAAACAAGAACACATAAATGATTAAAGGACAACATTACAATGCCCAAGCAAGGCAAAGGTAAGTAATATTTTACACATAATCCTGCTGTACACGTACAAGAAAGATGTTTGCAGTTAAATAGTTTTTTTTTTAATTGCATGTGAATAATATGCACATGCAATGATTACATCAAGTAACACACCCAAATGCAATGTTTTGCTGCAAAGTCAATGGCAGCTTCTCTAAACTTAGCAACTGGCTCCTGGTGGACCATTACTCAACAGACGATTAATACATCAATATTTATAACACTATTCTTTAATTAGGACTGTTAACATTTCCAAAACTTCACGTGTACAAGAACATACTTGAAAGTTTGGAAACAACACAGTCTTCTGCATACATACAATATTAATTAGATAATCTGAAGTCAACAAAACAAGGCCAAAGACATATTTAGTGAATTATAACATTTATTTTTTTTGTTCCTTTTGAGATCGAGTATCAGGCCTGCTTGTTGTCTCTTGTATTTTCCTTTTTCGTTTGGCAACAACTTTAGCCACAACAGAGCCACTTTGACTGGCCTCTGGCACTTCACGGGCAGGGCTTGTGGCCAGTGACTCACCTACAGGGCTTTTGGGCAGTGACTGTTCACCTACAGGGCTTTTGGGCAGTGACTGTTCACCTACAGGGCTTTTGGGCAGTGACTGTTCACCTACAGGGCTTTTGGGCAGTGACTGTTCACCGACAGGGCTTTTGGGCAGTGACTCACTTACAGGGCTTGTGGGTAGTGACTGTTCACGGACAGGGCTTGTGGCCAGTGACTCACCGACAGGGCTTGTGCCCACTGACACATGTGAGCAAGTTGGTAGACACTGCACAAGTGATGGTTGGTCTGTTTCATGTGTGTCTTTTTTTGTTTTTGACCAAAAACTGGTCAGTAGTAACTGCTTGTGTTTTGTTTTTGTCGCCTCCTTTGTAGGTGTCAGCTGCTGATTTTGTACAGATGGCAGCGGTAGGATGTCGTCAGGAACCTGCACAGCAATGTCTGCTACTTGACCGGTAACATTCGGACCTGGTGAATGAAGATCAGAAGCATGTGGTGAAAACTGACCAGCAAGAACAGATCCTGCCTGTGAGGTGTTCAAGTTGAATTGTGGTACATTAGTCATTCTCAAGTAATTAGCTTGTGTTTGCTGAACAACTAATGCTTCGAATGAGGTGTTGATTTTTTGCAACTGTTTAGGCACTTCAATGAAGACTCTGTGGAGATGTGCCAATTGTGAAACTGTTTCTTCCTGCAGTGCAATCATCCTATCCAGCACTGTCATCAGGTCAGAATGGCGACGATTTTCTGCTTCCACAATTTTTCCCTCAGAAGCTACAATTGCATCGTATGTGGTAGTTGCTGGACGATTTGGCGGTAAAACAGTTTCAATTGGAACCTCTTCATGATCACTTGCTTGTATTTGTGTGTCTATGGCGGCATCATCATCATCATCATCATCATAATCCTCATCATCATGTTCTACAAATAAATGTACACATTATTAAATGGCATGTTAATCTCTGCTGTGTTACTATGTAATTCTACTGTGTCATAAGTAACAACTAACATGTTTCCATACGTTTTATAACCTCACATTAAAAACTGCCTTGACTTAAGAATAATGTTTGGACTCAGTATGAAATATGAGTGAATGAAAACTTGCTGTAAACTCACAACTCCTACATGATAGTTAACATCACTAACACAATACATGTTGCCTTACACTTCATTTTCACTGACACTAAGTAATCCTATTTAAAGAAGATGTGCAAAACAAATAATGAACATGACAACATAACATATAGAAGAGCACATATTATATGGCCACCAACTGATACACTCTCCTTCTAGGTGTGTTGAGCTGGCTGACCCAGGTGAAGACACTTGTTCCGTCTCAGGTGACACATGTCCTCCAGGGGCAACTATATATAACAATAACATAAGTTTTACATTTACATGTGTAAATATTGAACAAACAGTTATTGTATGTTCTGTATTTATGAGTACCTAACAGCATCATTTCCTTAACCCAAAATGTGTGTGTGAAAGTGAACATAAATAGTTGTAATAACAATGTACATGCCTGTGTACTTAGAACTTTTGAGTTCCCTAACATAAAACATACTATGTTTCTGCAGTAATGCGTGAGGATAAATAGATTAAATTTGTACATAAAAATCATATGTTGTGTAGTGATATCAGTATCATAATGTACATAACTATCATGAGATGACCATTCACAATGGTTATCATGAAGGTGGTCATATTGCAAAAAGTGTTGTTTTTGGTAGAGGATATGTGTGGTACATTAATAGAAGATGTGGCACACCTGAATGTGGCTGTCACTCAACAAGACAACACATGCAGTGTGTGATAATGTGTTGGTGATAGTAGTTCAACTATAGATATGAGTGAACTAATGTGTGACGTACGCTTTGATAAGTAATGAGTTGTTGGGGCATTTAGTAGCTAAAGTGATGCTTTCAAATGAGTGTGATTAACTTCAGTTGTGCTAGTCAGGTTGTAATAACGGTATTCCCTTCCCCAAAAAGCCTAATCAGCCACACCTTTCAATTACTTGAAACAGGTGAAAATGGTGTGAACTAAGTTGACCCTAAAATGAGCCTGTAATTTGTGTGTGTGCTGAACCCCACCCCCTCTGTTGAAGTGTATGCTGTGATGAGATATTAATTGCAGCTGCTTTAACACAATGGTAGATGAGCTAAATAGTCGTGTGCAGTTTTAAAGTTATGAAAACAATGACATAACATATGATACGTGTGCCTCATTATGCTGTCTGTATATGAGTTAAAGCAAAAATGGACCTTTTCATAAACAACTATAGATGTTTTAGTGCAAGTGATGTTTGTAGGCAGTTGCATGCAATATATTTGATGCATGCTTAAAATAGGCAGTAATGTCATGTTTGTCGGAGTAAAATAAATAAAATACACAATAATATTATACATATTTATGTTCTGTACCTGTAGCTAGTAATAATTTCTCATTAGCATGTGTTACACATGTGTACTACCCTGTTGTTCCCCATCTTCGCCCACCATCAATTGCTTCCACTGCAGCAATGCATTTTGGGAATTCACATGTATGAGCACGCAATGGCACGTGCTATATTAGTTACTGCTTTTAGTAGGACTACAACATATATGTATATTTTGAGATATATATATATATACAGAATCAGACATATACATATATAGATGCAGGTATGCTTATATTGTGAAGACAGTATAAAAAGCAGTGTAAATATGCAAAATAACTGTAATCAACGACACGGCTAGTACAGTAATATTTCTCACCTGGTGGAAATTGTGAGGGATAAATTCCAATATCACGGTCACCAGGTAAGCCTTCCACGACGACGGGAAGTAATTTTGCCCGAAGCAGCTCCTCCAATGGAGTTAATATCAGACGTTGTGGTGTCGGCCCACCTCCAGTGCCAGTAGCATGCACGCGTTGGTCTTGTATTTTCTTTTTCAATTTGGACCTAATATCATCAAATCTCTTGTGACAATTCCGCTTGTCCCTCACATGATTCCCACACGCATTGACACCAATGACTATTGTGTCCCACATTTCTTTTCTGCTTGATGAACTTGTCCGCCCTTGAAAAACATATAAAATATATGAGGTAACTTAATAATAATAGAAGCACCAGTTTCCTACACTGCTAGCTGTTCCAAGAGATAGCAAACATGCTGTTTTATGTATAATATGTGAAGCACATGAGCATTCACTACTAAACCTATACATGTAAGCAAGGTTGCATTCATATTGTATGCAGTTATGGCAAATTGACCGCCTGTGTTTAGTTGTCCTTGTAAGGCATGATAAAAAGCTGTGTTTCCAGACTAATTAACATAGAAAGATATTCTGAACCCATATTTGCATATGAACAAAACTCAGATGACCTAGGATCACATGTATTTGAATAATAAATGTAAAGGTACACTTACCTAGTAAATGTCCATATATACTGTCATAGTGCTCCAGAATGCCAGTGACAAGAGCTGTATTTTCCTGGTCATTGAAGCGAGGATTACGTGGCTTCTCCACACGTTTCTTCCGAGCAGGTTTAGGGTCAGAGCTTGGCTGGTGCTGACTGGACTCTCCTTCTTCCAATGGAAGAGCCTCCAAAAGCTGGCCACCAGCAAGCACGCCACCACCAGACACCCCATCAGCAACTGCGCCACCAGCAGCACTCCCAGCACCAGCACTCCCACTCCTAGCACCAGCACTCCCACTCCCAGCACCAGCACTCCCACTCCCAGCAACAGCACTCCCACTCCCAGCAACAGCACTCCCACTCCCAGCAACAGCACTCACACTCCCAGCAACAGCACTCCCACTCCCAGCAACACCACTCGCAGCACCAGCACTCCCACTCCCAGCAACACCACTCGCACTCCCAGCAACATCACTCCCCTGAACAGTACGTTCACTCCGACGCGTACTCGCACGAGTAGCACTCCCACTCCCACCAGCATCACTCTTCCCACGCTTTGCGGGCATACTTCCAGCACTCACAAAAAACAGACAAGAAATGTACAGCCAATCACACGAAACACTTCCACATATAAAACAAGACAAAGATGTAAACAAAACAACAATGGACAAAGCTCACCCAATACACAACAAGTCTCTCAGTCAATATGCAAATCTTCAATCACCAAGCTCTGTGCGTCTCTCTCTCTCTCACTCCCAACAACACAGAGAATGATTAGCAGTACACGTTGCCTTTAAATATGGCGCGCTATCCAATACATGCTTGTTTCGCCTGATTCAGCAAGATTTGTGATTGGGCAACCTAACAGCACCCCGCCACGCACGCCGATACACCTGTGTGTGATCGGCTAATCATCGTGAGAGTGGGCGGATTTGTTTTCGGGTTGATTTTGAATGTATTCGGCACTTACTGCATACGGAGAGGAAAAATCGCCAATAACATGACTAATCGGTAAGCTTGCCGATTTCACATAATCGACGCTTACTGCATGAGGCCCTTAGTCTCTTGCCTCGGTCCACCACATGGCGAAGATAACGCTCCATCATGCACATGGGAGAGGCCACAACTACCAGAGCGGTCTCAGCACAGTCTTTATCCGCTCCAGCAATCCCTTTAATGGTGACACCTTCTGTGGACAGCACAACTTCTTCGGGTAGGCCCACTTGGAGACTCCTCGCGCAGGAGTAAGTGTCGCTCCGGTCCGTTGTACCGGATACCTTGATGAGGTCGGGTTCGTTCTATGATCTGCAGAGATCTTCTGGGGGAGACACCTCCACCAGGACGCGATGACGGGGTGAGCCCATCGCCCGGGTGACCCTACCTCTGGAGTCACCAGGCTCCACGACAACCGGGGAGCTCACACCCGACACCCCTGGGGCAGTCAACTTACCCCTATCGTTGTCGGCAGGTACTGATCCCAAGCCTGGGACCGCTGGTACCTCGGTGGTAGGCCGGACTGGCCGCTGCAGGGCCCACGGGCCCACATCATGGTCTGCATCAGTTGAGGTGGTTGCCTCGGTGACCTCACTGGAGTGGTCCGCCGGCAGGCGCATCACCACGCTCGGTTGGTCGCTAGAATCACCACACATGGGCGGGGGTATAAACACCTTACCCTGGCCTTCCGGAATCTGTGGTTCTGGCATCAGTGGTTCCTGCTCGGGAACCGGGTCTGGAACCGACATCTGGGGTTCCAACATCTGGAGCTCCGCCTTCAGCGGCTCCGGCTCAGCGTCTGGAAAGTCCATTTGGGCACACGGCCTCTCCACCACCTCCATCGCTGAAGTGGAAAAATTAATAGCGGCTTCACCCACCTTGGTAGCACCATCAGGCGCATCTTTCTCCGCAGGTTCCGCCATCAGAGGTTCCTGCTCTTCCTTCTCAGGGGAAGAACAATCCATTTCTGCTACAGTGTCCTCCACCACTGGCAGCTCGGTAGGCTGCGGCAGTTTGGGTTGCAGGAACTGCGCCGCACAGTCAGGACACTCGGGCCCTCGGGTCAGTTCACCAACGGGACACTCACATTCATTCAGACGGCCGTGCAGGCATTCTTCCCCGTCTACCACTGTCATCGTGAGGGCGACGGTTAACTCAGGGGACCATCATACCTTCGCCCTCTGACCCACGTACCCGCCAGTCCAGGGAGCTTCCGAACCTGCGCCTGGACATCTAACAAGGGCACGCCAGCCGGGACTGCCCCCACAGCAACCACGCGGTTAGGAGTCACGTTCACTTTCAAGGCCCATGCGTAGACCTCCTGCTTTGAGAGTACCCACATGGTGGAACAAAAATAGGACACAATTTAGAAAAACACATACAGGGCACCCCAGGTCTGATATCTCAGCAGCGCCTCCAAATGTAGCCCTTTTTGTGAACCGGCCTGACCCACCCAATCTCACATTGGCCCCTGTGGTCTAACCGGTCCCTTTCCCTGCGGCACACCTCTTCTAAGGGACTACTGGTAGCTGTATAACACCTGTGGCTCCAGGAGATCTGAGCCTCCGCTAGCTGGGAGCCTGGGGAAACCCTTACCATTTACCTGGTGCAGCGCCTCCACTTACCCAGGATCCCCGTTATGAAAGATAGCCCTGGGTAAGAAATACAATAACACACGTATACGATAAAACAATAACTAACACTTTACTTGAGAACATATAACACATTACATAACATCATGCTCTATCCGCATCACCTTAACCATATCACCTCAGCCCAATGTCTGGTGTTCCCACCCAGTGTCCTGTGATCCCCCACACCCAATGTCCCATACTCCTACGAAGGTCGTGGGTGACTGCGCAGTCACTAAATTATCTGTTAGGCCTGTTGGTGCACATATGATACAGAGTTACCAGACGAGCACTCCGGTGCTCGGGCCTGCAACAATCTTCACAAAGGGTCAGACGTGCGATGCATCCGTCTGATCCTATCCAGGTGATACTCTCCGGGACCCCAACGAGGGTCCCACCGCTTCACGGGAACACAACCGTCTCTCGGTAACACCACCGTCGCACGGGAACAGCAACCGCCGCTATCCCTATCTATCCCTACAGTGACAGGAACCCTAACCTAGGGCCTGTCCCTGATGAACCGCAACCTGGGGTGGCTTGGGGGAAATCTCCTAGGGCCTGTGGAGTAATAACCTGCCCCCCCTCCCCTAGCTACCCAAGTCCCTAACTGTAACCTAATAACTCACTGATACTAACAGCCTAAAGCACCTGCAGCAGACACACCGCTCTCACCGTCAACCTGCAGGTACTCACACACGCTGCACACACTGCGCCCAGCACATGCAGCGACACACACACACAGCTAACATAACACACACCATATACTGGAACCCGCAGCAAATCCACTGCTTGCACGCTGTGCCTATTTGCCAGTGCGCACAGCCCTATCCGCTGTGGCACTGCCAAACTTGCACCCTCACACACCTAAGGGTGACCTTCCCTATCTAGGGCCGGTAGGCCCGCTTGGAGACTCCTCGCACAGGAGTAAGTGTCGCTCCGGTCCGCTACACCGGATACCTGGATGAGGTCGGATTCGTTCCATGATCTGCAGAGATCTTCTGGGGGAGACACCTCCACCAGGACGCGATGACGGGGTGAGCCCATCGCCCGGGTGACCCTACCTTTGGAGTCACCAGGCTCCACGATCACCGGGGAGCTCACACCCGACACCCCTGGGGCAGTCAACTTACCCCTATCGTTGTCGGCAGGTACTGATCCCAAGCCTGGGACCGCTGGTACCTCGGTGGTAGGCCGGACTGGCCGTTGCAGGGCACACGGGCCCACATCATGGTCTGCATCAGTTGAGGTGGTTGCCTCGGTGACCTCACTGGAGTGGTCCGCCGGCAGGCGCATCACCACGCTCGGTTGGTCGCTAGAATCACCACACATGGGCGGGGGTATAAACACCTTACCCTGGGCCTCCGGAATCTGTGGTTCTGGCATCAGTGGTTCCTGCTCGGGAACCGGGTCTGGAACCGACATCTGGGGTTCCGACATCTGGAGCTCTGCCTTCAGCGGCTCCGGCTCAGCGTCTGGAAAGTCCATTTGGGCACACGGCCCCTCCACCACCTCCATCGCTGAAGTAGAAGCATTAGTAGCGGCTTCACCCACCTTGGTAGCATCATCAGGCACCTCTTTCTCCGCAGGTTCCGCCATCAGAGGTTCCTGCTCAACCATTTGAATGTCCCCTTTGAGAGGGTCTGCAACAGTGGTCTGGACACACGGGTCCCCGGCGGCTTCTGGAATTAGGACAAACTGATGACACGCATAACTTACTTCAGGAGAGAGGTCCGGCTCCTCCTCTTCTTCCTCTGCTGGTTCCGCCGCCTGGGGCAGGATAGGCTTTAGGAACCAGGCCCCGCAACACTCACATTGAGGCTCCCACGCCAGTGCCTCCCTCCGGGAACAGCCACATTTGAGGCCAAAAAACTGGGTAAACGTTTCTCCGTCCACCTCAGTTGACCTGAAACCTAGCTGTAACTGGGACGGTTCGACTCCCTCTTTAAGGGCTTCACTCAGGCAGGGGCACATTAGCACCGTGACCTCTATTCCTGGCAATTTCCAGGGCTCATACACATCAGGGTGTAACCCCTGGCAGTCTCTCTCATCCTCGGGGAGGGAACACTCCATTTCTGCAACAGTGTCCTCTGCCGCTGGCGGTTTGGGTTGCAGGAACTGCGCCGCACAGTCAGGACACTTAGGTCCTTGGGTCAGCTCCCCAACGGCACACTCACATTCATTCAGACGGCCGTGCAGGCATTCTTCCCCGTCTACCACGGTCATCGTGAGGGCAACTGGTGACTCAGATGCTCCGTCCATCCAGCCACCCGTCACCTTACATTCTTTTAACGCACACGGGCACACCACCATTGGCAAGACTAAATGGGGGGCCCGTATGATTCTATACAGCCAAGGGTGTTTTTCTCGGCATCCCTTGCTTTCCTTAGGGGGAACAGAAATTGCTGATTTCTGCTCAAGACACTCCCTCCCCCTGGTGAACTCTAGAGGAGGGGCAGCACAGTCTTTTGGGGAATGTTGCGAGCTCAGTACCGAGTCACTCACAGTGTGGGGGCGGGGCTCGGGTTTTCCCGCCAGTCCTGGATAACTGTTGGCAACATTTTCCCGCGCGGCCGGGAACTTAGCACGTGGCTTCCTCCGCCTTGAGGGCTTCCCCATGGCGAAACAAAAATAGGACACAATTTAGAAAAAAAACATACAGGGCACCCCAGGTCTGATATCTCAGCAGCGCCTCCAAATGTAGCCCTTTTTGTGAACCGGCCTGACCCACCCAATCTCACATTGGCCCCTTGTGGTCTAACCGGTCCCTTTCCTTGCGGCACACCTCTTCTAAGGGACTACTGGTAACTGTATCACACCTGTGGCTCCAGGAGATCTGAGCCTCCGCTAGCTGGGAACCTGGGGAAACCCTTACCATTTACCTGGTGCAGCGCCTCCACTTACCCAGGATCCCCGTTATGAAAGATAGCCCTGGGTAAGAAATACAATAACACACATATATAATACTAACACTTTACTGAACGCACTTATAACACATTACATAACATCATGCTCTATCCGCATCACCCGCGATCCCCCGGCACACGCAGAGGGGGGCCAGAGAGTGAAATTTGACCTCGGGGCTACATATATTATAACTGCTCCCGAACGTAGAGGGTTAACTGTGCGGTACCCTCATCCCTAGGGGTGAAAGTACTCTGCAGCACAACACTCTGATCCAATGTCCCGCAGAACACAAGAAATCAAACCAGGAAATAAGGCCCAAAACGAATATCATTCCATTTATTCAAACTTTGGTGTTGGTAACAACGTATATAAATTGAGCCTAAAAAGCTTAACAGAGAATAAGATATATCTCACGGTGACATCGCGGGCGTAGTGTAAACAGTAGAAACGATGTTTGCGGTGTCACGCGTGGCATCTCTGCCTTTCTAAAGCCGACTTCATACAAAAATACCCTCTTCAACCCTTGCACTGCCCGAGGGGTCAGCAACGCATTGCTCTGTGTGTTATTCTATTGCTCAGTAAGTTATTAAATTGCTCAGCAATGCGTCGCTGACATCTGGCAGTGAAAGAGTTAAGCATGTTAGAATTATTCAAGTGAATTTGTTTGCTTTCACCTTTTTGTATATTTAACGTGGCTTTGGCTTAAACCAGGGGTGGTCAACCCCAGTCGTCACAGGCCACCAACAGGTCAGGTTTTCCGGATATCCCTGCTTCAGCACAGGTGGTGCAGTCTTCGACTGAGCCACCTGTGCTGAAGCAGGGATATCCTGAAAACCTGACCCGTTGGTGGCCCTTGATGACTGGAGTTGCCCACTCCTGTCTTAAGACATCACCTTTAACCCCTCGGCTGCCAGATTGCTCTGCATTGCAGCAAACAGGTTTTGGGCTGATATAAAATTCTGCAGTAAATATTGGGGAACGGGTTATTGAACAGGCAGCAGCAAAGAGGGGCTAACAAATATACAGAAAGATGGAAACACTTCCGTTTATATGTGGGTATCAGGAACCGCAGAAAAAGCAGGATTTGAACCTCAAGGAAACAGGTTTTCTTACGATAAATACACTGCACACAAAACGCAGGCTCTTTAACCCTTGGCTGCCAGCGAAGGGATTAAGATTATGGCAGGAGCCAGTAGGGAAAAGGTACAATGAGTCAAGATAAAGCTATTAAGAGAAACTCATGTTAAAAAAAAAATAAAAAAATACACAAAAATATCATGCAAAAAGAAAAGAGAATACTGACTAGAATTTCAGAGCATTTTCATGTAGCTTTTAGTCACTGGGTGGAGCTCTATATGCAGGAAATTCTCCCCATGCACAAGAAACTCATAAAATCATAAAAGGACCTTGCATAACCAATTCAATGTACTCTCTGCCGCAGTGTATCCAAAGTCACATACATCTGAGCGGAACGAGAACATTACCTTTCTAAGCAGACAAAGCAAGTAAATATGGCCAACATTCTTGTCTTATTATTAAAAAGAATATATATATATATATATATATATTCCTAAATATCTGTATATTTCCACATGTGCAACTTCTATCCCTTAACTCAGGGGTGTGCAAACTGGGGGAAGGGGCACAAGATTTTTTTTGGGGGGGGCGCGGCGATTACAGAGGCCCCGCGCACTTCAGGGCGAGGCCTCTGTAACTCACTTACCTAAATTCAGCCGGCTTCGGGCCACACGTCGCCATGGCAATGCGGGGTCAAATGACACGTGGGGTCATTTGACGCCCGTCACCATGGCAACGCGACATCACGTCACATGACGACGCATTGACGGTAAGGGGTGGCGTGACACAGGGAGAGAGCAGGCAGGGGGGCGCAGCGCAGGAAGTTTGCGCACCCACCCCTGCCTTAACTTATGATGCATTGTGCAAAACAGTATCTCCAGAGAGAGGTCTCCTTATATATTTTCACTGCAATATACTATATCATTTATTGCGTTTAACAGACACTGAAAAATGTCTGTGTAAGAGAATCAAAAATAAAATTGGTTTTGTTATTTTCGCTCATTTGTTCTTTTGAGATTCGTGGTGGTTGAACCTACGAATAACTAGTCACAGTACGGAGAGTAGGCAGCGTGAGCACGAGGTTTGCAGAGCTACAGGTACCGTAGCAGGAAGCAGTGTTAGTCTTCCAGCATGTCTTAGGCCCTTAATCAGTAAGCTGTGAGGCCGAATCCCCAGTGCTGGGGAAAAGATCAGCTCCGGTGACATTGTGATGAAGTACTTCCCTGACAAGGGGAAGCGGCTTTACAGTACATTGAATAAGGGCTGTAGTGTCCAGTTCAGCAGGACATCATTCAGGCAGCGCTGGACACCGCCAGTTTCTTCAAATGATCCATGAAAACCTGCAGACTGACGTCATCTGTGAGGATGGGAGATCCAGACTCCTGTGTGACAGAGGCACAGCGTGATTATCACAGCCGCTCAAACACATGAATACATATTGTATTAGTAAGGGATAAAAGGCCGTACACATTGCTATCATACCAAAATACAAAGCAAATATTCAACATATCATGATAACCTCTCCTGACTTAAAGTTACATAGTAGATGAGGTTGAAAAAAGACATGCGTCCATCAAGTTCAACCTACTGTATGCTAAATGTAGACAGATACTTTATCCTACAGTATATTGATCCAGAGGAAGGCAAACAAAAAAACTGTGTGTGCTGAGCGTCCCTACAGCAGGAGATTGTGTCCTGCATGCAGAGGCGATGGGGAGGTGGCCGTGATGTCACGGAACTGGTTCGCCCGCTCGCGTGGCCAACGCGTGGCAAGGACAACATGTTTTCTCATTCATATGCATGGGCGCACTATGAACACACACGGTAGCAACCATTATGGACGCAGCCTTAGGCTGAGACCCCGCTGGCGCTGAGCTCGCTTGGTGCTTGGCGCGCTTACTTTCTGCAATGTGGATCAGCACATCCCCTCTCCCACGGTGCTCGCACACACGCTCTCCCAAGCGTTCTGCTTGGGGAGACAAGGGAGAGATACTTTCCTGCAGAGAGCAGGGTCACATGACCCTGCTCTGACAAATGGGAAGAGAGAGGGGCAACAGACCTTCATGTGATTTGGTGCATTATCCATGTGACTTGGTGCTATATTTATAACCGCATTTACGCACAGCAATTTATTATGTGGTAGTTGTTTAGGTCTGTCTTGTGTGTTTTTTTCTTTCTCATTGCTAATAAAGTACATTTTTTCATTTTTCATTAGATATTTAGCTATGTGCCTAACTATCTCTCATCATCATTAAGAGGTTTATGTAGATTTACTACAATATATATCCAATCTTTTTCTTGTGGTCTGTATCTACTTACCATTTATATTCATTGCTACTCTTGTTCTGGATCGGCCGATCTCAGTAAACATTACTTTGGGAGAAATATTTTTCCCCTAGTTCTGTTATGTTATATTTGTAATGATATATTGTTACCCTGCTTTGGCTCTTATCAGACAAATTGTACCTCTTTGATGTTTTTACGTTGTGTCGCATAGCGATCTGACAGGAGGTTAAGGGTCATGACTTTTTATCTCCTCTCACACTAACTACTTATTTAGAGAGAATGAGGTAAGGGGAGATTATTTCTACTATATATCTATATATATTATTTAGTGGGGAATCCCAATACAGCAGACCTGTGACAGCACCCCTACCTCTTCCTGACCCGGTGTGCGGCGATGTATCCTCCAGATTTTCTTTGTTCTACTGCTGATGATGCCCGAGCAAGGGACGCAAGGACGCTGGTCTGTATTGGGATTCCATTACTGCCCTGCTTATTCTTCATCTGCAGTGTGCTTTGTCCCTGGGTTCTTTAATACCTGACCCCTCTTATCCTCAGTATTATCTCACCATTGAGGACATATCTTGAGTGCTACCAGTGCACTATTTGGACTCCCTCCCTTGGCTGTTCAATCCATAGGTGCAGCACCAAGCTGGCATCAGTTTTTTCATCTCTTTTGCAGCACTTTGCAGGTCATTTTGTACATATATCTGAGTGGCTTTGTTACATTATTTATGATCTTTCCCAGCCAGTTAGGTTTTCATGCTGTGTGTTTTACTATGCTATTATTACAACCCATTAACCGTTGCCTATGTTAATGTTACTTCATGCAATATTCTGAGTATATTTCTCATCCTTGCTGCCTACTAGCAGGCATTTGAGGTATTACTATCTTTCATGTGGTCTGGTTTGTTTAATATCCTGTTTTATAGATCGCTACGGAGTTTCTTATTTTTCCTGGTGAAATTTTTTTCCCTGTTTGTTATGCCATATTTTAACCTTTATGTATGGTTTTCAACAGACCTTCATGTGATTGGTGCATAATCCATGTGACTGTGGTGCTATAATTTATAACCGCATTTACGCACAGCAATTTATTATGTGGTAGTTGTTGTGGTCTGTCTTGTGTTTTTTTTTTATTTCTCATTGCTAATAAGTACATTTTTCATTTTTCATTAGATATTGTTTGAGTGCAACCTTGTTTGACCCTTCTTTTTCTTTTCATGTTTCTACATTTTGTGGGTCGGTAGCACCTCCGAGGGTTATCTTTTACCTTGACACTGGTTATCCCTTATTTGACCATTTAGGGGTGATTTGACTGCGGCACCATTTTGTGTTTAAATATTATATATAATATATTATAATATAATATATATATTATATATATAATATATATGACAAAAAAGGAGGGAGAGTAGGGTCAAAAAGGTGCACTCAAATGCTGAATTATGAAAAATAGAAATGGACTTTATTAACAAGAGTATAAAACACACAAAGACAGACCCACCAAAATCACATG
>WSYH01002560.1:31993-66993 GCA_036426205.1 Ascaphus truei
TGTCTGATAAGAGCCAAAGAGGAGTAGGTACGGTAACAATATATCATTACAAATATAACATAACAGAAAATGGGGAAAAATATTTCTCCCAAAGTAATGTTTACTGAGATCGGCCGATCCAGAACAAGTAGTCGCAATGAAAATAAATGGTAAGTAGATACAGACCACAAGAAAAAGATTGGATATATATTGTAGTAAATCTACATAACTCTTAATGATGATGAGAGATAGTTAGGCACATAGCTAGAAATACATAAAGTTGTGACCCTTAAATGTGCTGTAAATCAGCTGAATAAGTGATGCCCAAATTGAGCTGCACATGTAAGATAAGTAGCAGCAGTGGTAGATCTATAAAGTGCACTGGTAGCGTCATTAAAGTCCCTGAGATACAGAGCTCAAAAAATAATGAGCCGTGTGGTGTGTGACAGCACCCCTCCATCCTGTGACCCGGTGCCTTACCATACTGCGTGGAGACTTCCTCCGTTTTACTGCTGATGTCCCACTGCAAGACTTGGTCTTTATCATCTGATTCTCCTGCTGCCTGACTGAGTAACGCTGGTATTTATCAATGGATTTCCTCAGTGCTTTGTGCACACCACACACTAGCAGTGCTTATGTCCTGTGTTTACTCACACACACACTGCTCATTATTTTGAGCTCTGTATCTCAGGGGACTTTATATGAGCGCTACCAGTGCACTTATAGATCTACCACTGCTGCTACTTATCTTACATGTGCAGCTCAATTTGGGCATCACTTTATTCAGCTGATTTACAGCACATTTAAGGGTCACAAACTTTATGTATTTCCAGCTATGTGCCAACTATCCTCATCATCATTAAGAGGTTAGTATATTTACTACAATATATATCCACATCTTCTTGTGGTCTGTATTACTTACCATTTATATTCATTGCTACTCTTGTTCTGGATGGCCGATCTCAGTAAACATTACTTGGGGAAATATTTTCCCTAGTTCTGTTATGTTATATTTGAATGATATATTGTTACCTGCTTTGGCCTTATCGACCAATTGTACTCTTTGATGTTTTACGTTGGTGCGCTAGCGATCTGACATGTGATTTGTGTGGGTCTGTCTTTGTGTTTTTTTATACTCTTGTTAATAAAGTCCATTTCTATTTTTCATAATTCAGCATTTGAGTGCACCTTTTTGACCCTACTCTCCCTCCTTTTTAGTCATATATATATATATATATATATATATATATATATATATATATTATATATATATATTTAAAACACAAAATAGGTGCCGCAGTCAAATCACCCCTAAATGGTCAAAATAATGGGATAACCAGTGGTCAAGGTAAAAGATAACCCTCTGGAGGTGCTACCGACCCACAAAATGTATGAAACATGAAAAGAAAAAAGAAGGGTCAAAAGGTTGCACTCAAACAAATATCAATGAAAAAATGAAAAATGTACTTTATTAGCAATGAGAAATAAAAAAACACACAAGACAGACCCAAACAACTACCACATAATAAATTGCTGTGCGTAAATGCGGTTATAAATATAGCACCAAGTCACATGGATATGCACCAATCACATGAAGGTCTGTTGAAAACCAATACATAAAGGTTAAATATGGCATAACAAAACCAGGGGAAAAATAGTTCCCCCAGTAATGAAACTAAGATAGGCCGATCTAAAAAAGGTATTAAAAAAACCAGACCACATGAAAGATAGTAAACTCAAATGCCTGCTAGTCAGGCAGCAAGGATGAGAAATATACAGAATATTGCATGAAGTAACATTAACAATGAAAGGCCACGGTTAATGGGTTGTAATAATAAGCATAGTAAAACACACAGCATGATACCTAACGGCTAGGAGAAAGATCAAAATAATGTAAACAAAGCCACTCAGATATATGTACAAAATGACCCTGCAAAGTGCTGCAAAAAGGATGAATAAAATGATGCCAGCTTGGTGCTGCACCTATGGATTGAACAGCCAAGGGAGGGAGTCCAATAGTGCACTGGTAGCACTCAAGATATGCCTCAATGGTGAGATAATACTGAGGATAAGCAGGGGTCAGGATTAAAGCAACCCAGGGACAAAGCACACTGCAGATGAAGAATAAGCAGGGTAATGGAATCCAATACAGACCAGCGTCCCTTGCGTCCCTTGCTCGGGCATCAGCAGTAGAACAAAGAAAAATCTGGAGGATACAATGCAACACACGCGGTAGGGCTGATGGCAATCAACGGCGATCTGGGGGGATGGGAAAAGGGAGGAGGTGGAGCAGGGCTTCGAGGAAAGGGAATCTAGGGACGCATGCTGATAGCTTCCTTGGAAGTAGAAGAGACGACATGCAGAGAGCTCCAGGGTATCTGGAGGGCTAAGGCGGAGTGTAACGAAGAGATGACGGAGACTGAAGACGGGGGCTGGGGGAAGGTAGGTCGGGGAGGGTTGGGGGTGGGGGGTGGGGGGTAAAAGGGAAGAGAGTAGATTTTAAAAGGCATCTGGTAGCGTGATCTCTAAACCACATTCGCTCTATCGACAAAAAACCCAATGGCTATGATCTAGAGCCAACAACATAAGACGATCTCTACAACAAAAGTGCTATGTTCGGGCTCGCAAAAAAAAGGGAGTGATAGAGAGAGCACTAGAGCACACACCGGGACGAGAGGGAAAAGAAGACAGAAAGAAAAAGGATTAATAAGTAAGAGAAAGAAGAAAAGGAAAGAGAGAGAAAACAGGGGAGTGGAGTAGAAAGCGACGCAATAAGAAACCCAAGTCTGAGTCACCAACGAGCGTGATAACGGAGAAAAAAAGAGATATCGCAGTGCGAAAAACAAAGAGAGATAGAGAGACGCACTGGAGAAATACAGAGAGTAGAGAGCGAGAGATAGCCAGTGTAGAAACAAGAGGAGAACTGACACCAAATCGGAACAGCGCGAGAGCGACAGGCGAAAAACGAGATCTCTCAGCAGGCCGCCAAATCTCGGACCGTCGCCACCCCTCCTCTAACTTCTCCCCGCTCGCTGTACGTATCCCATCGATTACCCTTATCCCCCTATATAAACAACCCCCTATATTTCTCTTAAACCTATCTCTCACCTATGCCCCCACAACACACTCGGTTGTCCCCCCAACCCAACACACAGCAGACCCGTTTGCCCCCCCCTCAGTCCGTTTGCCCCCCCCCACCCAGGTCAACTCTCTGTGAATGAAGTGTACAGTGACAAGCAGAGTAGAACACGCCCCTCTCTCTTCCCGTTCCAGAGGCGGGGTATGTGGTACCCTGCCGCTCTGAGGAAAGTATATCTACCTGTCTACCCAAGCGAGCTTGGGAGAGCGTTTCGTGTTGCGAAGCACCGTGGGGAGAGGGGGAGGGGTGCTGATCACACATTGCAGAAGAAAGTAAGCGCGCCAGCACAAAGCGAGCGCAGCGCCGCGGGGTCGCCAGCCAAGGCTGTCGTCCTAATGGGTGCTACCGTGTTGTGTTCTAGTGCGCAATTGTACCTCTTTGATGTTTTTACGTTGTGTCGCATAGCGATCTGACATGTGATTTGTGTGGGTCTGTCTTTTGTGTTTTTTATACTCTTTGTTAATAAAGTCCATTTCTATTTTTCATAATTCAGCATTTGAGTGCACCTTTTTGACCCTACTCTCCCTCCTTTTTAGTCATATTATTCCTTTGGGTCGGTAGCACCACCAGAGGGTTACCTTTTACCTTGACCTCTGGTTAACTGATTATTTAATCACACAAGGGTGATTTGATTGCGGCATCTATTGTGTGTTCCATATATATATATATATATATATATATATATATATATATATATATATATAGCAACTGTAAATATTACTGTATGCTCATTTGCATGTCTTAGACAGGTCTGCAACCCTGTCTTTCCCCATTATCGCCCAGCATACAGCGCTTCCACTGCAGCAAGGGATTCTGGGAAATGACATGCAAATGAGCACTCAGTGGCACCTTTTGTCTCAAGCTCATATTACACAAGCAAATCCTCAAGCCAATGCATGCTGTTTTAAACACAGCTTTTAGACAGAGGCTGGGATGAGATGCAAAGCCAGTAAACCCACTCACAGACATGTTTCAATCTTGATGGGTATCATCAGTGTGAGGTTGGTCTTAATGGCAAGCTGGTTTGAGACTAGACTAGGTAATCACCACTATTATTAAGGTTTGGTGGGTAAAAAAAAGTGACAAAAACCCTCCATAGTAAAGCATAAAGCAACTGTAGATATTACTGTATGCTCATTTGCATGTCTTAGACAGGTCTGCAACCCTGTCTTTCACCATTATCGCCCAGCATACAGCGCTTCCACTGCAAGGGATTCTGGGAAATGACATGCAAATGAGCACTCAGTCATTGCCAGAGTGCTCCTTTGACAGGAGGGGGAGGGGACGGTCAGCCGGCCCTCGAACCGCTGACCTCGTGTCCCCTACGCGAGCGGGCTCTCGAGGTCATTGATAACAGACCTTGCCCACTTGTACTCCCCCCGGGCTCAAACGGCCCAGCTCCCAGTCTGGCAAGAACAAGCACCTACCCCCCCAAGAGCCGCCGCGACAAAGGCAAAACTGGACAATGACCCCTCCTGTATATAGAAATACATCTATCTATATAGAGAGAGAGAGAGAGAGATACACAGAAACACAGACAGCCCCTATACAGTCAATGACACACACCCTCCCGTAATAGCCACGCCCCCCCCACTTTAAAAATGTTGCAGGACAGCGATCGCTCATGCTTGAGAGCTGGTGACAACACCGCTCTCCGAGCATGAGTGAGCTCAGCGGCAGCGGGCCGCAGCCTTAGACCATACGTTCACGGCACACACACCCTGTTTTAGCTAGTTGCACTTGTATATTTATACTAACTGTGAATTCCGCACGTGCCTCTGCGTGCATGCCTCTATGCGTGCGTGCCTCTATGTGTGCGTTTGAGCGCGTCTCTGTGTGTGTGCGTGCGCGTGCGTATGTCTGTGTCTCTGTGTGTGCGTGTATCTGTGCCTCAAGTGGCAGCTGTTTCTTCTGCTAAGCGCTGCCGAGTGCTGCTGCAGTGCTCATGCCGAGCTCCGGTGGCTGCTGGCTGCTGCCTGCTGTGCAGGCTGCCCGAGCTGGCAACGGTTCCTGCGCATACGCGCCGATTGCGGGAGGCCTCTTCTGCTAGCAGTGACGTCACTTCCGGGACAGCACTTCCGTCTCCATCAAGCCAAGTTACTCCCAGGGACATTTTCATTTGGTAGGTGTCAGCATAGAAGTTTCACTTCAAAAACCCCAGTGACATATCATCCAATAATATCTCAGAAGTGAAAAATAAATGCCATCCTGACTCCAAGAATTGGCAATCAGATTACTCCCTGGATCAACATCCTTCCCATGTTTACTTATTTGGTATATCCCTGTATACCTTTCCATTCTAAAAAGATGTCCAACCTTTTTTTGAACAAATCTTTTGTATCTGCTATCACAGTCTCCATGGGTAATGAATTCCGCATTTTAACTGCCCTTACTGTAAAGAACCCTTTCCTTTGTTGCTGGTGAAATCTCCTTTCCTCCAACCTTAAGGGATGGCCCCGAGTCCTTTGTACTGCCTTGGGATGAATAGTTCTTTTGAAAGCTCCTTGTATTGTCCCTGAATATATTTGTATATAGTTATCATATCCCCTCTTAGACGCCTCTTTTCTAATGTAAATAAATCTAATTTAGCTAGCCTCTCCTCATAAGTTAGAATGTCCATCCCCTTTATTAATTTGGTGGCTCTTCTTTGCACTCTCTAGTTCCATAATGTATTTTCTAAGGAGTGGTGTCCAAAATTGTACTCCATATTCAAGGTGTGGTCTTACTAATGCTTTGAAATGGGCATAATTATGTTTACTTCCCTTCCATCCATTGGCTGTTTATTGCAAGATAAGATCTTGTTTGTCTTTGCAGCTACTGCATGACTTTGGGCACAATTGCTGAGCCTGCATGTTAACAAGTGGCGGTTTCCGTCGGATGCGCGAAAACCGCAGTGGATAATGAGTTTTTAGACTGCAATATGCACCGTCGGAAAACGCATCCGACAGAAAGCGAAACGTCGGAAAACGAGGACTACCTGTAATTTGATTGCCCTTATCCAACTGTAGCCAGGTCTCCTCTGGCTGTCAGCACCCCCCTCCCCTCGAGAGCGATCGCGGGTACCGCCGAGTCCCAAGGCGGCCCCGCAAGCCAATCGCGTGGGTGAGGGCGGTCAGGTCCCGGCTCAGGGGTTGCCGGGGACGCGTGCGGCCGGTTGCCAAGGCCGCACTCGCGTCACAGGGATCCCGGCACCCTCGGGGCCGGGCGGTGAGGGCGCCGCCATTGCGCATTAGCTCGCGCATGCGCAGGGATGGCCCAAAATCAGGAGAGCCCCAGATAGCTCGCGCATGCGCAGGGAGGCTGCGAGAGGTAGGGAGAAGTCGCGCGAGTGTAGGGAAAGGCCAGGGAACAGTGAGGCAGCCCCAGATAGTTTGCGCAGGCGCAAATCAGGAGAGAGAAAGCCCGCGAAGCCCTAGCCTACCAGGGAAGGCTCTGAGCAGGGACTATGAGTCCCATGAGCCTCTGCACGCACCACGTGATGCCAGGGAGCCAATAGGGCTTAGGATGACTTGGCAGAGGAGAAGAGATACATTGTTTGGGCTGCAGCTACGCAGTCAGTTGGAGTCCGGGAGCTGTGAGGGAAGCAAGGGTGCGGGGAGTGAGTGCAGCTCCTGCACCCAGATAGGTACCCACACCCCAGGTAGGCCCCAACTCCCCATTAAGTTAGTGGGTCTGGAGAAGGGCTATAGTGGTTCTAGTCACCTTGAGGTAGCGCTAGGGGTAGGATGCCTGAAGGGATATTCTGTTAACGAGGTCAGGAATTCTGGAGAGGATTTGCACTAGGCTAGCCAACAGTAGGTAGACGCCCTAGATAGGTACCTTGTTGCTCAGCGCTTTGGCTGCGAGCATCCAGTGGGTCTCAGCTTGTTGCTGCAGGCACTGGGAAGAGTTAAGGGGGGTGGGGCAGGTTATTAACCCCTGTAGGCCCCTAGGAGTTTCCCCCAAAGCCACTTCAGGTTGCTGTGCTGTAGGGACGGCCTATAGTATAGCACGTGTCACGTAGTGCTGTAGAGATAGGCCCTATGTTAGGGATCCTGTCACAGTAGGGTAGATTAGATAGGGACTCAGCGGACGCTGCGGTTCCTGCTAAGAGGTTCGGATCCAAGTTGGGGTCCGCAGAGACTGTTTCCAGGTTGGGATCGCCCCTGGCGGTCCGCGTGCAAGGAGGCCGGTTGGGGATCAGATGACGCCATCCTACGACTGATCCTTTGTGAAGTCCTTGCAGGTCCGAGTGCAGGAGCACTCGGCAGGTACTCTATACGTGCACCAACAAAGATCATAACATTCTGTTAACACATAGTGGCAGCACTGACCACAGGACAAAGGGGGTTGGGCTGTGGGCCCTGTGGGGATGTTATATGGTGGTGATGTTATGAGTACAATTGAGATGTATTGTTATCGTTTATTCATTCAGTAAATCTGTTATCCATAATACTGGTGTATGTGGTTTCTGGGTGGGTTCCTATGTTAAGGTCATTCTACATTTCCATAGAATCCTACATAGGTGGAGACTCTGAAATCGAGACCATTCCAGAGGATTCACCCAAGGCTCTCACTAGCGGAGGCTCAGGCCTCCTGTGAGCCTGCAGGTATATGCACCACACCAGGTAACACCGTATGTTCTCCGCACCCACACCATATCTGCGAATGGGGGGGGGGGGAATACCCGTTACATTTGGAGGCGCTGCTGAGATACCACCTGGGGTGCCCTGTTCCATTTTTTTCCAAATTGTCCCGTTCCTATTTTTGTCACCATGTTTGTAAAGTCCGGACACGAGGTACTTGCCTGGGCTTTGAGGCAATATCTAGACCCTGGCCAGGTAGTGGCGGTAGGAGGCATTCCCGTAATTATACCCGCAATCAAGGTCCGGGAGTATATGTGTAAGATTCCTGGGTGGCCGTACTCATGTTTCTTAGATGAAGAACAAGATCCCACGTCCACATGGAAAACCATACTTTTTGTAGTGACCCACACTGCAGATATATGCCTGGCAGAGGCACCGTCCGCATTGTTTATGCCCGGGGCCCCATCTGAGGGGTACCCCCTAGTCTGCGCAGACTCAGCAAAATGGCGTCTCCCGCTAAATCAGGAGAGCGCACGTGCTGCTGACTGCCAACCTGCACAGAAAGATGTTGCAACAATCTGTCCGGGTTTGGCGCGAAAATCAGAGCCCCTCCCCTGTGATGTGAGTGACTCAATGCAGAGCCAAAACCACTCCCTTGTAGAAAGTGCCCTTCCTTCAGATTCCACCAGGGGGAGCAAGCACTGTGATCTTCAACCCTACGTCGATGCAGTAATAGACTCTTTGTTCTCTGAGGATGAGGATGAGATAGACTGTCAGGGGATACACCCTAATGTGTATGTGCCCTGGCGAGCGCCAGGAATAGATCTCCTTATGCTAATGTGCCCCTGCTTGCAAGAAGCCTATGACGAGAGAGCCGACATGTCCCAGTTACCAATAGACTTCAAGATCACCGAGGTGGATGGGGAACCGTGTACACAGTGCTTTAGCCCCACCTGTGACTGTTCTAGAGCCGCACTGGCGTGGGAGCCCAAATGTGATTGCTGCGGTGCAATTTTCTTGATGCCTATTGTACCCCAGCCTACAGAGCCAGCTAAGGAGCAAAGTGAACCATTGGAGGAGAAGAGCGCGACCGCAGTGGAGGTACCGGAGCACGCCAGCTTCGTACCAACAACCACTGGCTGTATCGCAGAAGACCCTGGTGACTCCCGTGCGGAGGATACTATCGTGATATCCTCCGGGGAAGAGGTTGAAGTCCCATCGGTGGCGATGCGCCTACCGGCGAACCACCCCAGCGGTGATACAGAGGAGACAGAGGAATCACAGGGTAAGGTGTCTATACCCCCGTCTTCCTTTAGTGAAATCATCGAACCAACTATTTCAGCGGATACAGAGCCTGCTGTGGGCCCGTGTGCCCTAGAGGAGGTGTATCCAGATGTTGCGGACCCTGCTGTGGGGCCGTGTGTCCTGCAACGGCCAGTCCGGCCTACTATGATGGTACCATCGGTCCTAGGCTTGGGACCAGTACCTAACAAAGACAAGGGTGAGTTGACTGCCCCAGGGGTGTTGTTGAGTGATGAACATCCAGGTGACCGCGGAGCACATATTTCCTTAGTCTGGTTACCAGGCGAATGGTCCCCTCTGCACGCGTCCTGGTGGAGGTGTCCCTTAGAAGGTAGCTGTCCAGTGGTGCGATGGACCCGTACCTACCTGATCGTGTTCCAATGAAGAGGAACCCATCGCAAGCCAGCGGAGTGGTGAGAAACCTCCTTACTTCACACCCGGCTCCTGATCTGAGTGTGAGCCCCGTGCGCTCCGACACCAGTGGTCCCAGGACTGGGATCCAACCGCTCCCCGAGGTTCCAGTCGTAAGTGGACTGCCCAGAAGTGCCGGGGACAGGTCCTGAGACAGCCAAGGTGGGAACTGACAGCGTCCCCGAGGACCTGTTGGCCACCGTGAATCACCCCAGTGTTAAGGTATCTACCCTTTTACCCCCTGCCAGGTGAAACAGTGCCTTTGAGGAAAGAGACATTGTCCATTGCTCGCTTCCCAGTGGAAGCCTCGCCAGCAGTAGGGACAGAGACTGTGGAAAGATTGGATTCAGGGAAAGTTGCCTCCTTTAAGCCCAAAAAGGAGCGCTTGTTACGCCGGTGCTGCCCCGCAGACCAGACCCGTCCCTTCTACTGGAGGTGAGGGACGTATATAGGCACGCACCCGCAGCAAAAGGAGCGTGTCCGGGATGTGGTGGATTTAGGCGTTGCCAGGCAAGATGATGTTTAGCTAGCAATACTTGCCGTCCACCGGAGTATAAGTGCCGTCGTCGTTGCCGTTTAGCCAAGGTCCGGGATTGGAGAATTCCGGAAGGTCCTTGTCCAGCAGGGGTCTAGAGCCAGAGATAGACGTCCGCCAAGCCAAGTCGTAACCTGAGCAAAATGAGAGAGAGAATCCAGAGTATGTCCAAGTGGAAACTATCTCGAGCAATGAGTGAGAGGATGGACAGGCATTATAAAGTGTGGCTGACCATCATAGGTGGGGGCAGGCCTGGAGGACTGCGTGGAGCCATCTGGATAGGTCCCTCCTTAGATTTGGCAGGCAGGTGGGACTCTTGTTTTGACAGGAGGTCCTGTTAGTGTGCTGGGTGCGTGTTTTTCCTCACTGCAAGAGCAGTGAATAAATTATCTTCAACCCGGCGCGCGCTGTTTCAGGGCACCGGAGGTGAGTTGACGCCGGTGAGGATCGCGCGCCACAGCAGCAGGGTTTAAAAGAGGAGAAGAGGCAGCAGGGTGCGGACACCGTGATCCCTGAATTCTCACACGCGCTCCATTCACCACGTAGTGGAACCGCGGGAAAGGTCCTGGCCTCCTGGCCTACCGCATCCATGCCGCGGATGGCCGGTAAAGGCCTGGTTAAGAGACTTTGTACTATTCCTTCCCCAGGGGGAGGAGTATAACGGAACCGTGACTGTAACCCCAGAGTGTGCTCAACAGGAGATTTTTCTGGGGAAGGCTCTAGGACGCAAAGTGAGGTACCCCCCACATGATGTTAGGGGCACCCCACAAATGGTCTCAGCTCGCTTCGGGTATCGTATGTGGAGTGCATTGTAACCTGAGGTTAAAGTCACAATTGATAAGTTGTACATATGCACTGCATTTTCATTGTATAACTGTGTACCAGGTTATCGTTTCCCCAAGCGGGGACGTTGGGTTTTTCCACCAGGGGGAGAGTGTAGCCAGGTCTCCTCTGGCTGTCCAGCACCCCCCTCCCCTCGAAGCGATCGCGGGTATCGCCGAGTCCCAAGGCGGCCCCGCAAGCCAATCGCGTGGGTGAGGGCGGTCAGGTCCCGGCTCAGGGGTTGCCGGGGACGCGTGCGGCCGGTTGCCAAGGCCGCACTCGCGTCACAGGATCCCGGCGCTCTCGGGCCCGGGCGGTGAGGGCGCCGCCATTGCGCATTAGCTCGCGCATGCGCAGGATGCCCAGAATCAGGAGAAGCCCCAGATAGCTCGCGCATGCGCTGGGGCTGCAGAGGTAGGGAGAATCTCGCGAGTGTAGGAAAGGCCAGGGAACAGTGGGCAGCCCCAGATAGTTTGCGCAGGCGCAAATCAGGAGAGAGAGCCCGCAAGCCCTACCTACCAGGGAAAGCTCTGAGCAGGGACTACGAGTCCCATGAGCCTCTGCACGCACCACGTGATGCCAGGGAGCCAATAGGGCTTAGGATGACTTGGCAGAGGAGAAGAGATACATTGTTTGGGCTGCAGCTACGCAGTCATTTGGAGTCAGGAGCTGTGAGGAAGCAAGGGTGCGGGG
Source organism: Ascaphus truei (assembly GCA_036426205.1). NCBI lineage: Eukaryota > Metazoa > Chordata > Amphibia > Anura > Ascaphidae > Ascaphus > Ascaphus truei. Next base: position 43,440 of record WSYH01002560.1, read on the forward strand.
AGTGAGTGCAGCTCCTGCACCAGATAGGTACCCACACCCCAGGTAGGCCCCAACTCCCCATTAAGTTAGTGGGTCTGGAGAAGGGCTATATGTTCTAGTCACCTTGAGGTAGCGCTAGGGGTAGGATGTCTGAAGGGATATTCTGTTAACGAGGTCAGGAATTCTGGATGGGATCTGCACTAGGCTAGCCAACATTAGGTAGAACGCCCTAGATAGTACCTTGTTGCTCATCGCTTTGGCTGCGAGCATCAGTGGGTCTCAGCTTGTTGCTGCAGCGCACTGGGAAGAGTTAAGGGGGTGGGGCAGGTTATTAAACCCCTGTAGGCCCCTAGAGTTTCCCCCAAAGCCACTACAGGTTCTGTGCTGTAGGACGGCCTATAGTATAGCACGTGTCACGTAGTGCTGTAGAGACAGGCCCTATATTAGGATGCTGTCACAGTAGGGTAGATTAGATAGGGACTCAGCGGACGCTGCGGTTCCTGCTAAGAGGTTCGGATCCAAGTTGGGGTCCGCAGAGACTGTTTTCCAGGTTGGGATCGCCCCTGGCGGTCCGCGTGCAAGGAGGCCGGTTGGGGATCAGATCGCCATCCTACGACTGATCCTTTGTGAAGGACCACTCCGCGGTACTCTATACGTGCACCAACACAAGATCATAACATTCTGTTACACATAGTGGCAGCGCTGACCACAGGACAAAGGGGGTTGGGCTGTGGGCCCTGTGGGGATGTTATATGGTGGTGATTGTTATGATGTACAATTGAGATGTATTGTTATCGTTTATTCATTCATGTAAATCTGTTTATCCATAATACTGGTGTATGTGGTTTTTCTGGGTGGGTTCCTATGTTAGGGTCATTCTACATTTCCATAGAATCCTACATAGGTGGAGGCGCTGAAATCGAGACCGTTCCAGAGGATTCCACCCCAGGCTCTCACTAGCAGAGGCTCAGGCCTCCTGTGAGCCTGCAGGTATATTGCACCACCACCTGGTAACACCGTATTTTCTCCCGCACCCACACCAATATCTGCTGCGATTGGGGGGGGGGAATACCCCGTTACACACTTTTTGTTACATTCCTTATCAATCTGATATGTCACACTTTTCAATTCTAACGTTTTAATACACACTCGTTAATAACGCTATTAACATTTAAAATAAGTAACATAAGAACAAAACTCAACATTAACCTCCATAAAATATACATTAGTCCTCTAGTGAACAAAAAACAAACCTGATAAAATATATATACTTTAAGAGAAAGCAATTGTGACTATGGGAAATAAAATGACATTATAAAGAGGATGCCTTAAACCTGGGGTGGCCAACTCTGTCCAACAGGTCAGGTTTTAAGGATATCCCTGCTTCAGCATAGGTTGATTGAGCCACCTTGTGATGAAGCAGGGATATTCTTAAAATCTGACCTGTTGGTGGCCCTTGAGAACTGGAATTGGCTGCTCCTATCTTAGGTAATATAGATAAATATGAAAACACATTTTTTTCAGGGAATAATACTTTTCCATATTCTTACCATTCAGACAGATAAACTATTAAGGATGCAAGATCTACCATGAGTGATTATTTCATTCATCAGTAGGAACGAGTTTTAAATTTCCCGTTTTCCCAAAGCTTTTAGACTAATGCTTAAGGAGCTAACCAAAGCATTTCAAAGATTGTTTAGATGATCAATTTAATGGGTTATGCCCAGTATGAAAACTAAATTAGATAAAAGAATATTTTCTTGATGACTTCCCTTTCAAATTTACAGATTTGAGGCCACAAGCTTTTTATATTAGCTCATGCCCATAAAATGTGATTAAGATACATTTATATACACACCTTTATAACGAACGTGAATGCGTTTCCAATGAGGTTACCGAACACTTTGTAACAACCATTAAAAGTGACACTATCACCTGTCCCCCCATCCGTACAGTTGTTATGGGTTTGGAAGGGTTCACTTTAGAGAGCAGAGGAAGCGCGCCTAGGATATAGATAGCATGAATTAGACCAGCAAACCATTCTGTCAATGCTAATCAATCAACGTTGTGTGTGTTGTGTGTGGGTGTGTGTGTTGTGTGTGTGTGTGTGTGTGTGTGTGTATATAATATACACACCCACACGCATGTGAAGGGATTGGGCACACACTTAACTAGTATAAGCCCAGACTATGGGAGTGGTTTACTGCTATCAGAGTACCTATAGGTACTATAACAAATAACAGTGATAGACACACCATAAATATCAAATAAATGTCTTATTGGATCCAGAGGGAGCTGAAACGTTTTGGCCAATAAGAATTTTTTACACCACACACACACACACCACACACACACACACACACACACACACCACACACACACACACACACACACACACACACACCCACACAACGGAAATATAACTGTGTGCTCATTTCCATGTCATAGCTTTAGGGGATCATGTATATGGTTTTGAAGCAAAAGTGTGGCACTGTGTGCTCATTTGCATGCCACTTCTCCCAGAATCCCCTTGCTGCAGTGGAAGCACTGTAAGCTGGTTGATAATGGTGATAATGGTGAAAGGCAGGGCTGCAAACCTGTCTAAGACATGCAAATGAGCACACAGTAAATTTCCATTTTTATATATATATATATATATATAATATTATAATTTATATATACATACATCACATAGAGGACTGCGCTATTGTGTTGAAATGCCAGAAATTGATGGTATAACTAATATTTAAATCATATATAAATTAATAAAAATATTTAATTAATAAAATATAATATTAAAAAATCGATATATACCAAAATGCATAAATCAATGTCTAATATCAAACAACTCAAAAATAAATCATAGTGCTGTGAACCTTCCTTTGTCTGCTCAAGTGGATAGTCCTATAGAGTCCAACAATATGTCCAGTATTGGGGAGTAATGTAGCACTAACAGAAAAACAGGCAGCTTCTTTAAGAGGTACAACGACCTCCCTCTCCACCTGCATAGAAAAATAGAAGAAAAGAACGCCAAATCCTAGTGCATTACTGTGCAAAATCGATATATTTAATTCCCAAAAATCTCAATAAAAATTAACTCACAAACATAGAACAAATAAAAGCATGTTTATGAGATATACTCATGCTCCTAGGACCAGAAACACTGCTTCGCTGCTGTGATGAGTCCGTGACACCACTGGATCCAATGCTGCCTTTGTTGCTCACCGCCTGCAGGAACTAACGTCATAGGCACTCCGCAAATGATCTCTCCCTGGGTACAACACCAACGATGATCTTTTGGTTCCCACCGGGGATGGTAGATGCGGCACACCAGCGGATGACGTCACATAGATGTTAGATGATACCGGATCGGTATAAGTGTCTGAGCGTTCTGAAGCAAGTGTCGTCAGAAATACACTGCACACCTTCCCTACGCTGTTTCAATCAGATGGACTGACTTCTTCAGGGGAAGGGCTCTGGGTGTGTAGTATGGCAATATATATACCCCATGATTCCAAAATGATTGCATTTTAACTGGCCCTTACTGTAAAGAACCCTTTCCTTTGTTGCTGGTGAAATCTCCTTTCCTCCAACCTTAAGGATGGCCCCGATTCCTTTGTACTGCCTTGGGATGATAGTTCTTTTGAAAGCTCCTTGTATTGTCCCTGAATATATTTGTATATAGTTATCATATCCCCTCTTAGACGCCTCTTTTCTAATGTAAATAAATCTAATTTAGCTAGCCCTCCTCATAATTAGAATGTCCATCCCCTTTATTAATTTGGTGGCTCTTCTTTGCACTCTCTAGTTCCATAATGTATTTTCTAAGGAGTGGTGTCCAAAATTGTACTCCATATTCAAGGTGTGGTCTTACTAATGCTTTGAAATGGGCATAATTATGTTTACTTCCCTTCCATCCATTGGCTGTTTATTGCAAGATAAGATCTTGTTTGTCTTTGCAGCCCGTCTGCATGCTTGGCACATTGTGAGCTGCTGTTAACAGTGGCGGTTTCCGTCGGATGCGCGAAAACCGCAGTGATATGAGTTTTTAGACTGCAATATGCACCGTCGGAAACGCATCACAGAAAGCGAAACGTCGGAAACGAGGATACCTGTAATTTGATTGCCCTTATCCACTGTAGCCAGGTCTCCTCTGGCTGTCAGCACCCCCTCCCCCGAGAGCGATCGCGGGTACCGCCGAGTCCCAAGGCGGCCCCGCAAGCCAATCGCGTGGGTGAGGGCGTCAGGTCCCGTCTCAGGGTTGCCGGGGACGCGTGCGGCCGGTTGCCAAGCCGCACTCGCGTCACAGGATCCCGGCACCCTCTGGGCCGGGCGGTGAGGGCGCCGCCATTGCGCATTAGCTCGCGCATGCGCAGGGATGGCCCAAATTCAGGAGAGCCCCAGATAGCTCGCGCAATGCGCAGGGAGGCTGCGAGAGGTAGGGAGAAGTCGCGCGAGTGTAGGGAAAGGCCAGGGAACAGTGAGGCAGCCCCAGATAGTTTGCGCAGAGCGCAAATCAGAGAGAGAAAGCCCGCGAAGCCCTAGCCTACCAGGGAAGGCTCTGAGCAGGACTATGAGTCCCATGAGCCTCTGCACGCACCACGTGATGCCAGGGAGCCAATAGGGCTTAGGATGACTTGGCAGAGAGAGAGATACATTGTTTGGGCTGCAGCTACGCAGTCAGTTGGAGTCCGGGAGCTGTGAGGGAAGCAAGGGTGCGGGGAGTGAGTGCAGCTCCTGCACCCAGATAGGTACCCACACCCCAGGTAGGCCCCAACTCCCCATTAATTTTGGGTCTGGAGAAGGGCTATAGTGGTTCTCTAGTCACCTTGATGTAGCGCTAGGGGTAGGATGCCTGAAGGGATATTCTGTTAACGAGGTCAGGAATTCTGGAGATGATTTGCACTAGCTAGCCAACAGTAGGTAGACGCCCTAGATAGGTACCTTTTGCTCAGCGCTTTGGCTGCGAGCATCCAGTGGGTCTCAGCTTGTTTGCTGGCAGGCACTGGGAAGAGTTAAGGGGGGTGGGGCAGGTTTTAACCCCTGTAGGCCCCTAGGAGTTTCCCCCACAGCCACTTCAGTTGCTGTGCGTAGGGACGGCTATATTATAGCACGTGTCAGTAGTGCTGTAGAGATAGCCCTATGTTAGGGATCCTGTCACAGTAGGGTAATTAGATAGGGACTCAGCGGACGCTGCGGTTCCTGCTAAGAGGTTCGGATCCAAGTTGGGGTCCGCAGAGACTGTTTCCAGTTGGATCGCCCCTGGCGGTCCGCGTGCAAGGAGGCCGGTTGGGGATCAGATGACGCCATCCTACGACTGATCCTTTGTGAAGTCCTTGCAGGTCCGAGTGCAGGAGCACTCGGCAGGTACTCTATACGTGCACCAACAAAGATCATAACATTCTGTTAACACATAGTGGCAGCACTGACCACAGGACAAAGGGGGTTGGGCTGTGGGCCCTGTGGGGATGTTATATGGTGGTGATGTTGAGTACAATTGAGATGTATTGTTATCGTTATTCATTCAGTAAATCTGTTATCCATAATACTGGTGTATGTGGTTTCTGGGTGGGTTCCTATTTAAGGTCATTCTACTTTCCATAGAATCCTACATAGGTGGAGACTCTGAAATCGAGACCATTCCAGAGGATTCACCCAAGGCTCTCACTAGCGAGGCTCAGGCCTCCTGTGAGCCTGCAGGTATATGCACCACACCAGGTAACACCGTATGTTTCTCCGCACCCACACCATATCTGCGAATGGGGGGGGGGAATACCCGTTACTTTGGAGGCGCTGCTGAGATACCACCTGGGGTGCCCTGTTCCATTTTTTTCCAAATTGTCCCGTTCCTATTTTTTGTCACCATGTTTGTAAAGTCCGGACACGAGGTACTTGCCTGGGCTTTGAGGCAATATCTGACCCTGGCCAGGTAGTGGCGGTAGGAGGCATTCCCGTAATTATACCCGCAATCAAGGTCCGGGAGTAATATGTGTAAGATTCCTGGGTGGCCGTACTCATGTTTTCTTAGATGAAAACAAGATCCCACGTCCACCATGGAAAACCATACTTTTTGTAGTGACCCACACTGCAGATATATGCCTGGCAGAGGCAACCGTCCCGCATTGTTTATGCCCGGGGCCCCATCTGAGGGGTACCCCCTAGTCTGCGCAGACTCAGCAAATGGCGTCTCCCGCTAAATCAGGAAGCGCACGTGCGCTGACTGCCAACCTGCACAGAAAGATGTTGCAACAATCTGTCCGGGTTTGGCGCGAAAATCAGAGCCCCTCCCCTGTGATGTGAGTGACTCAATGCAGAGCCAAAACCACTCCCTTGTAGAAGTGCCCTTCCTTCAGATTCCACCAGGGGGAGCAAGCACTGTGATCTTCACCCCCTACGTCGATGCAGTAATAGACCTTTGTTCTCTGAGGATGAGGATGAGATAGACTGTCAGGGATACCACCCTAATGTGTATGTGCCCTGGCGACGCCAGGAATAGATCTCCTTATGCTAATGTGCCCCTGCTTGCAAGAAGCCTATGACGAAGAGCCGACATGTCCCAGTTACCAATAGACTTCAAGATCACCGAGGTGGATGGGGAACCGTGTACACAGTGCTTTAGCCCCACCTGTGACTGTTCTAGAGCCGCACTGGCGTGGGAGCCCAAATGTGATTGCTGCGGTGCAATTTTCTTGATGCCTATTGTACCCCAGCCTACAGAGCCAGCTAAGGAGCAAGTGAACCATTGGAGGAGAAGAGCGCGACCGCAGTGGAGGACCGGAGCACGCCAGCTTCGTACCAACACACCACTGGCTGTATCGCAGAAGACCCTGGTGACTCCCGTGCGGAGGGATACTATCGTGATATCCTCCGGGGAAGAGGTTGAAGTCCCTCTGTGGCGATGCGCCTACCGGCGAACCACCCCAGCGGTGATACAGAGGAGACAGAGGAATCACAGGTAAGGTGTCTATACCCCCGTCTTCCTTTAGTGAAATCATCGAACCAACTATTTCAGCGGATACAGAGCCTGCTGTGGCCCGTGTGCCCTAGAGGAGGTGTATCCAGATGTTGCGGACCCTGCTGTGGGGCCGTGTGTCCTGCAACGGCCAGTCCGGCCTACTATGATGGTACCATCGGTCCCTAGGCTTGGGACCATACCTAACAAAGACAAGGTGAGTTTGACTGCCCCAGGGGTGTTGGTGTTGAGGGTGAGCATCCAGGTGACCGCGGAGCACGATAGTTCCTTAAGTCTGGTTACCAGGGCGAATGGCTCCCCTCTGCATCGCGTCCTGGTGGAGGTGTCCTCCTTAGAAGGTAGCTGTCCAGTGGTGCGAGTGGACCCGTACCTACCTGATCGTGTTCCAGATGAAGAGGAACCCATCGCAAGCCAGCGGAGTGGTGAGGAACCTCCTTACTTCACACCGGCTCCTGATCTGAGTGTGAGCCCGTGCGCTCCGACACCAGTGGTCCCAGGACTGGGATCCAACGCTCCCGAGGTTCCAGTCAGTAAGTGGACTGCCCCAGAAGTGCCGGGGACAGGTCCTGAGACAGCCAAGGTGGGAACTGACAGCGTCCCCGAGGACCTGTTGGCCACCGTGAATCACCCCAGTGGTAAGGTATCTACCCTTTACCCCCTGCCAGGTGAAACAGTGACTTTGAGGAAAGAGACATTGTCCATTGCTCGCTTCCCAGTGGAAGCCTCGCCAGCATGTAGGGACAGAGACTGTGGAAAGATGGATTCAGGGAAAGTTGCCTCCTTTAAGCCCAAAAAGGAGCGCTTGTTACGCCGGTGCTGCCCGCAGACCAGACCCGTCCCTTCTACTGAGGTGAGGGACGTATATAGGCACGCACCCGCAGCAAAAGGAGCGTGTCCGGAGTGTGGTGATTTAGGCGTTGCCAGGCAAGATGATGTTTAGCTAGCAATACTTGCCGGTACCGGAGTAGAAGTGCCGTCGTCGTTGCCGTTTTAGCCAAGGTCAGGGATTGGAGAATTCCGGAAGGTCCTTGTCCAAGCAGGGGTCTAGAGCCAGAGATAGACGTCCGCCAAGCCAAGTCGTAACCTGAGCAAAATGAGAGAGAGAATGCCAGAGTAGTGTCCAAGTGGAAACTATATCGAGCAATGAGTGAGAGGATGGACAGGCATTATAAAGTGTGGCTGACCAATCAGAGGTGGGGGCAGGCCTGGAGGACTGCGTGGAGCCATCATGGATAGGTCCCTTAGATTGGCAGGCAGGTGAGGACTCTTGTTTTGACAGGAGGTCCTGTTAGTGTGCTGGGGGCGTGTTTTCACTGCAAGAGCAGTGAATAAATTATCTTCACCCGGCGCGCGCTGTTCAGGCACCGGAGGTGAGTGACGCCGGTGAGGAGCGCGCGCCACAGCAGCAGGGTTTAAAAGAGGAGAAGAGGCAGCAGGGTGCGGACACCGTGATCCCTGAATTCTCACAGCGCTCCATTCACCACGTAGTGGACCGCGGGAAAGGTCCTGGCCTCCTGGCCTACCGCATCCATGCCGCGGATGGCCGGGTAAAGGCCTGGTTAAGAGACGTTGTACTATTCCTTCCACCAGGGGGAGGAAGTAGTACGGAACCGGTGACTGTAACCCCAGAGTGTGCTCAACAGGAGATTTTTCTGGGGAAGGCTCTAGGACGCAAAAGTGAGGTACCCCCACATGATGAGTTAGGGGCACCCCACAAATGGTCTCAGCTCGCTTCGGGTATCGTATGTGGAGTGCATTGTAACCTGAGGTTTAAAGTCACAATTGATAAGTTGTACATATGCACTGCATTTTCATTGTATAACTGTGTACCAGGTTATGTCGTTCCCCAAGCGGGGACGTTGGGTTTTCCACCAGGGGGAGAGTGTAGCCAGGTCTCCTCTGGCTGTCAGCACCCCCCTCCCCTCGAGAGCGATCGCGGGTATCGCCGAGTCCCAAGGCGGCCCCGCAAGCCAATCGCGTGGGTGAGGGCGGTCAGGTCCCGGCTCAGGGGTTGCCGGGGACGCGTGCGGCCGGTTGCCAAGGCCGCACTCGCGTCACAGGGATCCCGGCGCTCTCGGGGCCGGGCGGTGAGGGCGCCGCCATTGCGCATTAGCTCGCGCATGCGCAGGGATGGCCCAGAATCAGGAGAGCCCCAGATAGCTCGCGCATGCGCTGGGAGGCTGCGAGAGGTAGGGAGAAGTCGCGCGAGTGTAGGGAAAGGCCAGGGAACAGTGAGGCAGCCCCAGATAGTTTGCGCAGGCGCAAATCAGGAGAGAGAGCCCGCGAAGCCCTAGCCTACCAGGGAAAGCTCTGAGCAGGGACTACGAGTCCCATGAGCCTCTGCACGCACCACGTGATGCCAGGGAGCCAATAGGGCTTAGGATGACTTGGCAGAGGAGAAGAGATACATTGTTTGGGCTGCAGCTACGCAGTCAGTTGGAGTCAGGAGCTGTGAGGGAAGCAAGGGTGCGGGGAGTGAGTGCAGCTCCTGCACCCAGATAGGTACCCACACCCCAGGTAGGCCCCAACTCCCCATTAAGTTAGTGGGTCTGGAGAAGGGCTATAGTGGTTCTAGTCACCTTGAGGTAGCGCTAGGGGTAGGATGTCTGAAGGGATATTCTGTTAACGAGGTCAGGAATTCTGGAGGGGATCTGCACTAGGCTAGCCAACAGTAGGTAGACGCCCTAGATAGGTACCTTGTTGCTCAGCGCTTTGGCTGCGAGCATCCAGTGGGTCTCAGCTTGTTGCTGCAGGCACTGGGAAGAGTTAAGGGGGGTGGGGCAGGTTATTAACCCCTGTAGGCCCCTAGGAGTTTCCCCCAAAGCCACTACAGGTTGCTGTGCTGTAGGGACGGCCTATAGTATAGCACGTGTCACGTAGTGCTGTAGAGACAGGCCCTATATTAGGGATGCTGTCACAGTAGGGTAGATTAGATAGGGACTCAGCGGACGCTGCGGTTCCTGCTAAGAGGTTCGGATCCAAGTTGGGGTCCGCAGAGACTGTTTCCAGGTTGGGATCGCCCCTGGCGGTCCGCGTGCAAGGAGGCCGGTTGGGGATCAGATGACGCCATCCTACGACTGATCCTTTGTGAAGGAGCACTCGGCAGGTACTCTATACGTGCACCAACAAAGATCATAACATTCTGTTAACACATAGTGGCAGCGCTGACCACAGGACAAAGGGGGTTGGGCTGTGGGCCCTGTGGGGATGTTATATGGTGGTGATGTTATGAGTACAATTGAGATGTATTGTTATCGTTTATTCATTCAGTAAATCTGTTATCCATAATACTGGTGTATGTGGTTTCTGGGTGGGTTCCTATGTTAGGGTCATTCTACATTTCCATAGAATCCTACATAGGTGGAGGCGCTGAAATCGAGACCGTTCCAGAGGATTCACCCCAGGCTCTCACTAGCAGAGGCTCAGGCCTCCTGTGAGCCTGCAGGTATATGCACCACACCTGGTAACACCGTATGTTCTCCGCACCCACACCATATCTGCGATTGGGGGGGGGGGAATACCCGTTACACAACTTTTGTTACATTCCTTATCAATCTGATATGTCACACTTTCAATTCTAACGTTTTATACACACTCGTTAATAACGCTATTAACATTTAAAATAAGTAACATAAGAACAAAAACTCAACATTAACCTCCATAAAATATACATTAGTCTCTAAGTGAACAAAAAACAAACCTGATAAAAATATATACTTTAAGAGAAAGCAATTGTGACATAGGGAAATAAAATGACATTATAAAAGAGGATGCCTTAAACCTGGGGTGGCCAACTCTAGTCCAACAGGTCAGGTTTTAAGGATATCCCTGCTTCAGCATAGGTTGATTGAGCCACCTGTGATGAAGCAGGGATATTCTTAAAATCTGACCTGTTGGTGGCCCTTGAGAACTGGAATTGGCTGCTCCTATCTTAGGTAATAGATAAATATGAAAACACATTTTTTCAAGTGAAATAATACTTTTCCATATTCTTACCATTCAGACGAGATAAACTATTTAAGGATGCAAGATCTACCAGTGATGTGATTATTTCATTCACAGTAGGAACGAGTTTAAATTTCCGTTTTCCCAAAGCTTTTAGACTAAATGCTTAGAGGAGCTAACCAAAGCATTTCAAAGATGTTTAGATGATCAATTTAATGGGTTATGCCCAGTATGAAAACTAAATTAGATAAAAGAATATTTTTCTTGATGACTTCCCTTTCAAATTTACAGATTTGAGGCCACAAGCTTTTTATATTAGCTCATGCCCATAAAATGTGATTAAGATACATTTATATACACACCTTTATAACGAACGTGAATGCGTTCCAATGAGGTTACCGAACACTTTGTAACAACCATTAAAAGTGACACTCACCTGTCCCCATCCGTACATGTTGTTATGGGTTTGGGAAGGGTTCACTTTAGAGAGCAGGAAGCGCGCCTAGGATATAGATAGCAATGAATTAGACCAGCAAACCATTCTGTCAATGCTAATCAAATCAACGTTGTGTGTGTGTGTGTGTGTGTGTGTGTGTGTGTGTGTGTGTGTGTGTATATATATATACACACACACACGCATGTGAAGGGATTGGGCACACACTTAACTAGTATAGCCCAGACTATGGGAGTGGTTACTGCTATCAGAGTACCTATAAGGTACTATACAAAAATAACAGTGATAGACACACCATAAATATGCAAATAAATGTCTTATTGGATCCAGAGGGAGCTGAAACGTTTGGCCAATAAGATATTTTTTACACACAAATCCCACACACACACACACACACACACACACACACACACACACACACACGGAAATATTACTGTGTGCTCATTTCCATGTCATAGCTTTAGGGGATCATGTTATATGGTTTTGAAGCAAAAGGTGGCACTGTGTGCTCATTTGCATGTCACTTCCCAGAATCCCTTGCTGCAGTGGAAGCACTGTAAGCTGGTTGATAATGGTGATAATGGTGAAAGGCAGGGCTGCAAACCTGTCTAAGACATGCAAATGAGCACACAGTAATATTTCCATTTGTTATATATATATATATATATATATATATATATATATATATATATACATACATACAATAGAGGACTGCGCTATTGTGTGAAATGCCAGAAATTGATGGTATAACTAAATATTAAATCATATATAAATTAATAAAAATATGTAATTAATAAAATATAATATTAAAAAATCGATATATACCAAAAATGCATATAAATCAATGTCTAATAAGCAAACAACTCAAAAATAAAATACATAGTGCTGTGAACCTTCCTTTGTCTGCTCAATGTGGATAGTCCTATAGAGTCCAAACAAATATGTCCAGTATTGGGGAGTAAATGTAGCACTAACAGGAAAAACAGGCAGCTTCTTTAAGAGGGTACAACGACCTCCCTCTCCACCTGCATAGAAAAATAGAAGAAAAAGAAGCGCCAAATCCTCGCTGTTAATCCGATGGGCCATTAGTCTCTGCAGAAATGTCACTGAAATGTTGCAGCATGTACCCAGCATGTACCCAGGATGTACACAGGATGTACACAGGATGTACCTGGATCTTGTTGGTGATAGCCCCAGATTTTCCAAGGCAAGTTTAAGGCAAGTTTTAGAAAACTCGTCAGCGCACCTGTATTTTAGGCAGTGTGCAATTTGCATAGCCATTAGCTATGCTAAGATACCTCAGGTGCTCCTTTTTGAGCAGAAGTGTCTCTCCCTAACTTATTTGGAGGAAGGTTTGAGGAGATATATATACAACTAGAACTCCTCCTTCTTGTCCTCCTTCTCCGCCTTTTTGTGACTGATCCACGGAATTCCGTGAATGAAAGTAACTGGCCAACCCACAGCGTATTCGGATTTCTGGAAAAACATCTCTAACATTGACATCCCACCGTGGCTTTAGGAGGGGTATTCCGTATCTTACTCCTCCAGTGTGAGGAGGTGGAGGAGGCCCCAGGCACCTCCCATATGAAGCCTGATCCTGATTCCTCCTCCAGCTCCGACATGAAGAAGAGGTCCATGTCCAGTCCAGGATGTCCACGACTGCAAGCCAAGAAGGGGACCCTGTAATTTAAAGGGAGTTAAAGGTGGGTGGGAGAAGTGGATGGATGAGTGGTTGGGAGAGTTAATATTTTGTTTTATTAATAAATATAAATATTGCTTTTACCTTCTCCTGCTATTTCAGTATTGCACATTGCATACATTTTGCATTGCATACAAACATTACACGCAATGTTAATTTAGTTGTACACTGTGACAGGGTAAATAAAAGCCACCAGCTATATGCCTGGAAAACCTATGTCTAGTCTGCAGTGCAGCAGTGACTAGGTTAACTTCAGCTGGGAACCTCAGGACAATTAGTGGGATCCCAGCTGCCAAATCAAGGTGTGTTAAAACCCCAGGCTGTAGACACATGGGTGCTGGCTGTTGAGGAGAGAGGAGTAAGCTACTGAAGAGATTACTGATACAAGGTCTGTGAGTAAAGTAGATGAATTATGAACTGTCTGTCCCCTGCATAGAAAAGGGTAGCTGCCTTATTTTTAGACTGTCTGCTAAAGAGAAACTGTTTTGTTTGGTCTGCTGAAGAAAAAGCCATTTTCTTTTGTTTGCTGATGAAAAGCCATTTTTTCCTTTTGTTTGCTGATGAAAAGCTATTTTTGTTTTTGTTTGCTGTATATCTTTTAAGGCTAAATAAATAAGCCTTGTCTAGAAACCTGCGTGTGTAGTTGCATGTACCCTGCAACATACACATTTGGCAATTAATATATTTGCACAGAATACTGACCTCAGGCTCTTGTTTTTACACTCTGGAAGGTATTGTCACATCAGATTTATCATGTAATATTTTTCTGTTACAAAAAATAAATAAAAACGGTTCGGGGATTAGGCAGAGCAAAACATCAGTAATCTAACACCTCATAATCTCTTACATCGTATTTCCTCCATTCTAAGACGCACCTTTTCCCCCATTTTCACATGTCTGAAGTCTTAAAAAAAAATAACTACAGTCTGCAAGGGGGCGCTGCTTGAGCTGCCGCAGAGGGGGTCTTTACCGCGCCCATCATCAGCGCGGCAAACCCATATCTCCAACTACGGCTGCGATCACAGCTCCCTCCCCACCGCGACTCTGCGAACTGCAAGAGGTGCAGAGGGAGGACAACAAGATCGCGGAAAACAATGGAAGTTATCCAATGAATGAATGTATGTAGTGCGGAGCATAAAGTTGTAGTGTAGTACAGTGTGGATAAATGTATGCTATTGCCCGCTAGTAAAATAAAAAAAAAAATCTGCACATTGTATGTAGTTTATTTTACCCACAAAATGTTTTATTAAATCAAGGGTGCGTCTTAGCATCGAGGAAATACGGTGTTAGGAGTTTTTTTTCTGGTATAAATACACCTCCAGTACTTCACTCTCCACATCTTACTAGGAGATACACTAGTACAGGGGGGTGCTCAACTGCAGTCCTCAAGCGGCCCCAACAGGTCAGGTTTTCAGGATATCCCAGCTTCAGCACAGGTGGCTCAATCAGTCTCTGTTCCAGCACAGGTGGCTCAATCAGTATTTGCCTCAACACAGATGGCTCAATCAGAGACAGTCTTTGACTGAGCCTCTGATTGAGCCACCTGCGCTGAAGCTGGGATATCCTAAAAACCTGACCTGTTGGGGGGGGGAGGCTTTAGGACTGGAGTTGAGCACCCCTGCACTAGCACATAGAGTAGACGCATGATTTGGAGATGTGAATGTGCAAACTCCTGTGATATGTATTTGACTGCGTAGTCTTTGAATACGAATTACACACTGATATGGTCATTATATACATTAACGCAAGATTCCTAGCAATTTTAGATTATTGCATTATTAATGTCCTCAAAGAATATCGGATCATTTTGATATTTGTCATCGATTTGAGTGCTCCCTGGATCCTCCTGTTTCTATAGTAAGTTTCCCAGTGTAAATATGCCTATGCATTCATGTTTCCCTGCAACAAGAACCAAAGAAATGTTTGAAGATACGTATGCTCGGCTCTGCTTTTATGCAATCGTAAAGCACATGTCAATTCAAGTCAGAAGCAGTCTCTGTAAAATGTGCTTTCAGCAGCTATTCCACCCCTCACAAATCAGATTCATTAAAAACACGTTTGTTTTCAGCAGCACCGGCTCTCTGATTAATTCCCAGCACCGTGAGTTATTTACTGGTGCAGATTTCACTGTCGTTCTGTATTACCTTCAGGACGACTGATAGATGGAGCCTATTGAAGGTTCCTTCTCATACTGCTCTGTGCCTGGCAAGTGGCAATTAAATTGGTCTTGATGTGCTAAAGAAGATATTGTGCACAATTATGAAATGGTACCGAGGTATCTGCGGGGACGATCCATGATTTGGGGAAATGACCGTCGGTCAGTGTGAAGAATAAGTAGTGGCCTGAGCCTGAAAGATGGGAACACAAAATGTAATCAAACAAGGGTGCAGCACTTCTGTACAATGCTCAAAAAGGGCGTATTCTATAAGCCTTCATAAAAAAAATGCCGGGCCGTTTACTCAGCCATTTTTTGGGAGTGTTGCAATTCAGAAAGGCTCGATTACCTGTGATAGCAAAATTCCCAAAACGGGCGAGTAGCCGGCGACGTGATGATCGCGTCTCTGAAAAGGCCTTACCCGGCGATTTCTTTCAGCTGCAGAGAGAGCTGCACAGAGAGAGCCATCTCTCCCTGCGCAAATCTCACCAGCGATCGAAATATTTTAATATACATTTTAATACTAGTGCACATGAGCAGAGGGTCTCCTGAGCAGAACCGCATTGATTTGAGGTCCAGGGACCCCTGCTTCCCGAGATACAGGCCCCGTTATTGGGTGCCGCTATCTCCTATGCATTTAAATGTCCCGATCACGTGATCGTGGGAATAAAATGCATAGGAGATACCGGCACCCCATAAAACGGGGCCTGTATCTTAGGAAGCAGGGGGTCCCCGGACCTCAAAACAACGCGGTTCCGCTCCGGAGACCCCCTGCTCATCTACACTAGTATTAAAATGAATATTAAAACAACTTCATTACCTTAGCAGCTAACCGCTAAGGCAAAGAAGGGGTTAAACCTCAATAGCCTGTTTCTTGGAGCAGAGGGGGAGGATGAAGAGGGCAGTAGTCCCAGGGTGGGTGCTTAGGCCTGCCTGGAAGGTTGCGGTTGAAGTTAACCCCTTCACTACCATAGCGGTGGGAACTTCTATGGTAATGAAGGGGTTAACCAGTCCCGCTACCCCCCGGAAGGCCTAAATATCCACCCTTGGGGCTACTACCCCTTCACCCAATCCCTCTACCCCCAATAAACAAAAATAAACACAACAACCCTACTACACACCTCCTCTACCCTCAACATTCCCCACAACATACACAGTACATTAATGGGCAAAATAACTATTATCCAGATATGGATAATAGCTAATTTGCCCATTCAAAATCAAACATTAGCCAGCCAGCATAAATAAAGTAAATGAAAAACTTTCTACTTACCCCTGCCATCATGAACGGCATCCTTATCAGCATACTCCAGGTCCAGAAAGAATACAAGAAAAAATACAATCTAATGGCCCCTAACCCCTTAATCATCTTAGCGGTTAATAACCACTATAGTAATTTAGGGGTTTATCGACCCTCCCCTGCTACCCACCATGGAGGCCTATCCACCCACCCCGGACCCACTATACCCACCCTCTATCCATTGATTGGCACAGTGGTATATCATACTAGTATAATATGGGCATGATAAACCACTATAGCAGTCAATGGTCAACCTAATAAAAATCACTACGGCCCAAAATACACAATAATAAAAGAAATACACAAGCACCTAAACACCACATAAAATAATTAAAACGCCTAATAGTAAACATGACTCAAATTAGTTATCAATAAAACAGCAAAACAATAAAAATTATGTTATTTCAAAACATAAGAATTAAATTAAATAAATACCTATCCAACCAATTCAAGAAATAAAACCACTAGCTAACAAAATAATTAATTTAAACCACCACCCAACAAAACAATTAATTAATTTAAACCACTACCCAACAAAACAATTAATTAATTTACATCACTATCCAACAAAACAATTAATTAAGTTAAAACGCTAACCAATCCTAAAATGTACTAAAAACAAACCATACAAACTCAAAACAATGTAATCCAAACAATAAACAGAAACCAAAAAAATAACAATTAATAGAAAACAAGCATTTTCCAAAAAATGCATTGGCTGTCATTGTTTTTATCTGTACCCTAAAGGGGCACAGATAATACATTATCAGTCAATGGGTAACCACAAACATAAAACAAAATAACTACAATAAAAAACCCTGAAGAAAGACATTTACATACATTCAATATTTTACTACCCTTTAAAAGAATTCACCCTCTGACTCCTGGCGTATCTGGAAGCTCTCGACCAGCGACGCCATCCACTGCAATCCGACTCCTTCCTCCTTGAAGAACAGCATCAGATACAAAAATCTTCTTTCTTTGATCTTCGTTCACCTTCTTCTATCTTCAACTGTAATTATTTTCTTATTTTCTTTCATCTTCTTTCTTCTTTCAATCCAAAACCCCATGTTAAATCCACAATTACTGTTATCTCGTCATCTTCTTGATCTAAAATGAGACAGAACAGGCCTTATATAGGGCCTGTGAAGTCACATTTTAGGGTCGGATGGTACAGCTCCAATCCAATTGGACGCTGTATCATGTGCCCGACTTTTTTTTTTTTTTTTAAAGGATGAGACGTCTTTAAGGGAGGTACGTCACATCCTTAAAACCACATGTCTCGTTTCACATGCTATTACAGCCAATGGGGTTGAAGACAATCCCAATATGTTTCTGTACCATGTGATAGGTCACATTAGTTCAAAAGGAAGTGACATCACTTTAAGAGATGTTAAGGAGTTTGGATTAGGCCGTGCCACAAGAAAGGTTGTCCACTGTCTCCATGTTTATTTGACATTGCATTAGAAACTTTCGCAATTGCTTTGAAGAAATTATACTCAGGAATTAACTTCGGCAAGGAGTTTCTACAAATGTTGTTATATGCAGATATGTTATTATTTGTAGACCATCCAGTAATTAATGTGAAGGAGATATTAAAATGTATTGAATGTTTTGGGTCATATGCGGGCTGTAAAGTGAACATAGAAAAATCAGAAATTACTGTATGTGGCTCAATAAAGAAGCTGATAAGACAGATTTCCCATTTTGAAAAATAAAATATTTGGGAGTCACTTCACCAATTAATCGGCAAACATTATATCATTTAAATTATCTCCTAATAATAAAGAAAATAAAGAAAGAAATTACAAGATGAAAATCCCTTCCCTTATCCTTGAATGGTAGAGTAGGTGTGATCAAGATTATCTCCTTCCCAAAGCTACTGTATCCCATGCAGATTTTGCCATTACTTTAACATAAGAAAAATATTAGCAGACTTAATCAATTATTCACTGATTGTATTTGTCGGTCACAGAGACAAAGGGTTCCTTTACACAAATTATACATGAGCAAGGAAACAGGTTGGTTGAATTTTCCAACATAGATTGGTATAATATAGCATTCTAATGAAAATACATATTTGACTGGTTCTTGGGTGAAAACAAACCTTCTAATATTAAATTAGTGGAAGTCCTAACTTACCCCACATCTTTAGCATACTTGCCACATGCAAAGCATACAATAGTAACTCAAGAGATTCAAATTAATCAGCTAATTTACCAGCTCATGTTGACCATGGAGAAAAACAAACAAAATACAGAAACTAGGCTGCAAAGTTTATGGTTTCCTCCCATTATTTCCAATCAGTGTTTAATGTGTGGAAGTATTAGGACTAATACATGTATCCTAAATGTACAAAGAGAAAGATGGGGAAAAGTGATGCATTTTGCTAGGCTGCAAGAGAAAGGCAAGTTATCACATAAACAATGTTTTGCTATATACCCACCGGCTCTCGCCCACACCTCCCTGCCTCCTCTTTCCCTGATAATGGTGTGAACCCATCTCATTTATTACCGACCAACCTTAAAACTCCCAACAGCATCCCAAATGCCTTCACTCATGGCTACGGTCCCACACCCACAGTCAGTCCCACCAACTATTGTGTCCAAGCATTGCCATCTATTGCACTTACCATCAAGACCAGGCACTGCCATCTACTATATGTAACCACCGTCAAGGCCAGGTACTGCCATCTACTGCACTTATTCCCTCACCTGCTGTCTCCCAACATACCGCTTAGATTGTAAACTCTCCTTGGCAGGGATTTCCTTTCCTATTCTCTGACTTTGCAGCGCTTATTGTATTATTATAACTCCCTGTACTGTATTGTCTCTGTAAAGCACTGAGTACTCTGTTGGCGCTATATAAATAAAGATATACATTCTTACAGTCCCATCATTATATTCAATGCCTATGGCTGTGTGAAAGGTTGAGTCCCAGCCTTTATTTAAAGAAGCAGCAGCATCAGACCCTGAGAAGAATGAAAGATGCTTTTGCTGTTCTCTGAACCTTCTTTTTATTAGGGATTCCACATTCAGGTGTACAACAACCACTTCTCCCAGCGTGATGTCTCCAGCCACAGAGTAGCCAGCAATATCTGCATTAGAAAGTTTGCATCCTTTCACTGAAGTTCCACAGACACCCTCATATCACATAACAGCAATAAGGAGTGCAGAAAGAGACAACCTCATATCACACAGCAGCAACAAGGAGTGCAGCAGGCCCCATGGAAAGAAACTCCCTCCCTTTTATGTCTGGTTAATTAGGACACAACCAAATGAAGTAAACCACACAGGGGAGTTGTCTCCCCAAAACTTATACAATTTGCAAACATAATACACTTCACACAACATACAATTTTCTATAGCAAGCCCCAAAACAGTACCTTTTACAAACATCCCATGCAATTCTTTACTCTGCAAAATAAATGACATTCAGTATCACTTACTTTAATTCCCCCCTCCCCCCCCTCCATACCATGGTATAATCCACCCTGAATGGTATGCAGGAAGGAAACGCCCTTTTTAACAGAGACTGCCCATGGCTGTGTAACATCAAACTGTGTTTAACTCCAACCAGACCTGTATTGTACTGACTGACCTCAGGACACCACATTAAAGGTTAGTAAAGTTTCAGATAAAGGAAACCAAAAAAAAGATCGCTGGGCCCAGCAAAAAAAGACAGAAACAGAATGAAAGAAAGATAAAGTGGTGCATTTGATGCCAGAAAGCAAACATGCATTTAACTTCTACAAAAGTACAAGCAGCCCTGTCACAGGCTGCGGCCACGGTACGTGGCCGTGACATCACCAGGCTGGTTCGCCCTCATTGGCTGAAACGACCCATGTGATGCTGCTGTCGCACGAAAAATCTAAAAAAAAAATTATCTCCTACAAATCCTGTCGCCCGACCCGCCCTGCGTGTTGCATCACGTGCAGCAGGGCCAGACTGGTGCACTTCCATTATTTTTTTCCGTGCCGCGCACTGTCGCGTGCACTATGTCCGCAGCCTAATGAAGGAAAATGGAAATATGGGAACTACAAACATCTTAATAGGAGCTGCACCAGTGGGTTCTCAGTTAGCCTCATTTATGAGAAAAAGTACAGTATTCTGGAAGGACGGAGAAAAAAAATTTCTACGAGTTTGATGAACCTCCTATGATTGAAGAAATAAAAGTAATAAAATAAAAATGACTCTGTCCGAGGATCTGAGGGAAATTCAATTCAAATTGATTCCTAACGCATACTATACCCCCGGGGGATTGGCAAGATTGAATCAACAAATTATAAGTGAATGTCAGAAGTGTAAAAAGTTCAACCCAGGCATCACACATTATATTTGGGGGTGCAGAAAACTGTAACATTTTTGATATAAGCTAAGAACACTGAGAATGACAGAACACAGGAAAGAAAATTATACCAAACAGGGTTTAATGAAATTCATTATTAGGGCCGGCTTGATGGCGGTGCCGGCGGTGCTGGCGGTGCCGTAGCACCGAGCCAAGCGCATACAGAGGCCCCCGCGCTCTTCCACACAGCAATTAAACAGATTGTCAGGGGAGAGCGCGGGGCCTGTGTAAGCGCCTCTTACCTTCCATCCGGGTTCTCCTCTCCAGCATCACCTCGTCTCTGTGACATCGCAGCGTCATGTTGCCATGACAACGTGATGAAGCGGTGTAACATTGCCATGACAACGTGACGCCATGAAAACATGACGCCATATGACGGAGCCGTGCCATGTTGCCATGACAACGTTATATGATGTGGCTGAGATGAGGAGATGCTATAGCAGGGAAGAGGCCCCGCGCTCTTCCCCGGTCCCCGAGCCCTGGTGTACAACTGCAACATGGCAGCCAGAAAAAAATGAGAGCCGGTTTTCTGTAATTCCTGGCTAATCGCCGATGCACAGGTCTTACAAATAGTTTACATTGATAAAGTGTAGCAAAGAAGGCTGGGTAACCATGTCGTTCCTTTCTTCCATGTAGTAACAAAGGAGGGAGAGAGAGAAGGTGGTACTGTATGATACCTTTTATTGAACCAACACGTAGCTGATATGTTACAAGCTTTCAAAACTATCAGCTTGTAGCATATCAACTACTGATTGGTCCGAAGGACCCAGAGGAGGTTCGAAAGCTTGTAACAACATATCAACTACTGGTTGGTCCGAAAGGACCCGGAGAGGTTCAAAAGCTTGTAACAACATATCAACTACTGGTTGGTCCGAAGGAACCTGAGAGATTGGAACACTTGTAACATATCAAATACTTATTAGTCTAATAAAAGGTATCATACCACCTACACCCTCTCCATTCTTTGTTACTACAAGAATAAAGTGAGGAACACTGGACTCATGTTAAATACAAAAGCTATTCTGTGTAACGGGACTGTGAAGACGAGGAAATAAAGAAAGTAATTGATCTAATTGTGATGATAGGTAAGAAAGCAATTCTACTAAATTGGATAAACCTAAGTCCTCCAACAAGTAGAAAAATGGATATTCTCTCATGTGTTATTAGATAGAGATGATACTGTACTAGTTAAGAAGATCAGGGCTACAAAATGATTTCATAAATTGAGTCTTTATTTGAAAACTCTTATCGATAGAATTGCAGAAAGAAATCTTATTTCCTTTGAGAGAGTTTATAGGACTATAATTAAGACAATAATGGCAAGTGTTAGAATGATGAGTTGTATTCTGCTCGTTTTTTTTTAAATAACACAGTCATGGCATCGTCTTTAAAAAGGTTTCAAATGTTGTTTGAAATGCTTTACTAAGAGAAATACGCCATGAGGCTGTTGAAGACATGAACGGAGAAGTTAGCAATGTTGAAGGACGATCAATATCGGAATTGAAGTACAGAGATGGGAGGAGAGTAGAACTGAATGTGTCTGTGGTTTCCGAGGTCCAAGATACGAAAGATAATATCCTGTAGAAAAAGGGAAATGGGGGGGGGGGGAATATTGATTAGTAAACACCATTGTATTTGGGTCAAATTTGGCAAACACGTAATAAAAAAGTTGAATAAAAACCGTCAGTTAACGCCTTATTACGTCAATAACGGAGCTGTGTGGTTCTGTGCCTGAGTTGTCCCTACCAGTACAAAATATAAACAACTCTATATCACTGTTTCTACAGAGGACGGTGTTTACGGGGCAAAAAATAAAGGCACATTCCTCTACATCAGATGACAGAGAAGCCCAATGCTACATCCAACATGACAGAAATACACAGTAAAATACTTATATATTATCTTGAAAAAGGGTTATTTAGTTTAACCCTTTGGCCAAAGCGTTGTAAGCTTGCGAGCTACGATAAGGTAGACACCCGTTCGCAAGTCCTAACACTACCAGATAAAATACTAATATACCCCTTGTGACATAGTCCAAAGACGTTAGGCAGCTTTCTGCCCCATTTTAGGTTAGAAAGTGCAGGAATAGTTAAAAATGATCCATTCCACAGCTTCACATTAACTCAGGCTGCTGGATGGAAAATCCAGACCACAGATTACAATGGGTCTAGTTCTCCCTCACCTGCTCTTCTAATCACATGCACAGGTATTTTAGAGCAGAGAGGTTTGCATTTCAGTCTCTCCTTAGAGCCTGGGGGCTGGGGGTGACGCTGCTCCCCTGCATCCAGTTTCGGGGTGGACGGCCCCTCCAAGTATCACAGTACCAGAGGATTTGCCTGGACACTTGGGACTGAGTTCCCACCACGAACAGATAAGACAAACAAATATGTATGGCTGTTTCTAAAAGACTATGCTGTATCTAGTGACCCTAAATGAGAGGGCATTGTTTTAAGCTGGGGAACCAGGTTAGTTGGCCCAGCAGCAGTTAGAGGCTGATTATGATGTGTAGTTAGATCCCTGAAAGGGATAGGATTTTGTTTATATAATTTGGTTCCTTGTTACTTGAAATAACAGTGTGGGAAATACTATGACACTGATATAAGTGAACCGCTGAATGAAAATGTCTGAGTGCCTTTAACCTACACATGTTAAAGCTGCAGTACCTTACTTGGATGAAAATAAAGCAGGCAGAAGCCTGAGTT